>CAMOHE010047657.1:0-80523 GCA_946598075.1 Artocarpus hirsutus
AAAAAAAAATAGTACTACTATCGAGCAGCAATGAACTAAATATTGGAGTGGAGGTGGTCGTCGCATATGCCATGGAAGATGCTGTTCTTGTGAACAAACCCACATTCTCAACACTCACTTTTTCCATATAAATACAAGACCTTCCGTGTTCCACTCCAAACGATATTTCCTCTAATGTATTAATTTTATGGGAGTGGTTTAATTTCCTTGCGTATATCAAATTCATGATGTATTTTGAACCACTCCTTCTAAGCATACTTTTACATATCTACTACTATTGGTTTCTCATGGAGTTATAGCCACCCAACCACCACGGTTCCATGCCTCGATCGGTTAGCCCGACCGGGTTTTCGGGTCGGTTTCGAAGTGGTGGTTGGGTGGCTAGCAGCATAAGGTTGGAACCTGGTTCTATGAAAGGATATATGTATTTTGAGAGAGAGACTCTTGGAGCTTGGTATTTTGCAGCTCTCTCCTCCAGGGCAATTTCACTCCTTTGGCATGCATTTCACCTGCTGGGAATTGGTCTTCCAAGTTCCCCATGGTGAATCATAGTTTTTTTTTTCTCTGTCATTTTCCTTTTTTCAGTATTCTAGAATTTAAATACTAGTTTTTGTTTATTTTGATTTTGGTTTTGTGGCCTTAATATCAAACTCAATTTTCTTCTTCTTTTTTTTTTTTTTTTTTTGGGTACGTAGAATATGTATTCGGTCATCTTCCTTTCTTGTTTTTAGGTTTTGGTTGTTTCTGAATTTCAATGTATAGCAGAAGCTACAAAGAAAAGGATGAAAGTGTTACATCATAGTCTGTAGTCTGATCTGGCATTTTAGTGAAGATTAATTAACTTTAGAGTACTTTATATTAAAGAAAAAAAACTTTGGTAAGTTAGATGTAATATTAACGAATATAATGGTACTTGTATTATTTTGCTGGTTATTTTTTACCGTCACTCTTTTTTATTACCACTATTATATTTATGTGTTAAATAACTTAATATAGTAACTACGTTGTAACTACTACACATTTAATGCTTAACTCAGACTACTAAAAACAAACTAATTCCAATTAAGGTTTAATGTAACTCAAAAAAAAAAAAGGTATAGTAAAGAAAAAATAATCAAATGGTAAAACGGGAATATATACTTAGGGGCCATTTGGTTATGTTTTTTAAACAGGTGAAAATATTTTTATTTTGAAAAACGAGAATTTTTTACGAATTATATTAAAAGTGTTTTTAAAATTTTTGCGTCGAAAAATATGTGAAAACATTTTCAAAAATTCTGAGAACATAATCAAACGCCCCCTTAATTTCTTGGCATACCTAATAATGCATGGTTCAAGTTTGCAAGAATTGTTTACTCAGGACAAGAAGTTAGGCAGTGGTTGTTCTGTGAGTTTGACCTCATTTTTTTTTATATTCTATTTTTTAGGGGAAGTATCATGTATTCCGCGGACCTCACAATATAACACAAAAGCAAGAATAAAAATATCAGTACATAAAAATGCAAAAAAAATAATTCTTATTACACTTTTTTTTTAATTTAGTTTCACATAAATTTGCTAAAACTTTCGATTAAAAGAACAACTTATGAGAAATATGCATACTAAAAAGTGATTATAGTACAATAAATGAAAATCATGTGCTCACTAATTAAAAAAATAGTTGAAATTAACCTAACTATACATGTATAGAGTTAATGACAAAATTGGTCCTCAATAGACACCAACTTTGCTCCATGATGTTTAAAATATTGCACAACTGGCTTGACCTACAGTTGGTGTAACAAAATTGGCCCTTCCGTTAGCTAGCTATTACAAAAATGAGCTAAAACAACCAGAGGCAAGATTTTCTTTTGGGCCGGAATTGAATCAAAACTTAAGCTAACATAGCATAAAAACTATTTTAATCAACTTCAATTTTTTTTTTAAAGTTTACGATTCACAATGTTGTGGAAATTCTTTTCGTTTTTTAATATTTTAAATCTGAAATCTAAGTATATATAAGGTTAAATTTGTTGCGAATTCAAAGCCCTAATTCTACAGAAAACCAAAATATGCGAACAAAAAATAAATAAGAACACACAAAATTTACAGTGGTTCATCCTTGATGTAAGGGCTTCGTCTGCTTTTAGCCGCTATAGAATAATTCACCATGATGATGAAGAAGTTTACAAAAAAAATTGCACACACTCTCTCAAGCATTTTTCTCAAGTCTCTCTCTATTTTTTGAGAAAACACTCTACAAAGAAAAAAAAAAACCCAACTTATCTATTTACATGTTTACAAAATAATAGGTAACAAACCCCAAAAAATCGCAAAACACGAACTCAAGGACATCAACACGCGCAGCCACACTTTTTGCTTGCACAGCCGAGCCAAATTTGCCTCGCACTACAGAATTTGTAGCCTCTGCGCACAGCCACATGCCTTTATCTCTGCAGCCGTGCATTGCATCTGACTTCCTCGTGGCCGCATGAAAAATCCTCCCATGAGGGCACACTTGAGAACAAAAATTCGTTTTTCCTTTATGTTTTTCACCTTTTTTTCACTTTTATGGTAAAATTTTGGGTAGGGGGCTTCCCGCCCTCTTCCAATTCCTGAAATCCTCTGTATAGGGTGATATTTTAAAAAGGTGTTGAGTTTGACTTCACACTTCTTGACAAAATTTAGGTATAACTGAAACTTTCTTACTAAGGGAGTCACCTCTGTGGAGGATGACTCTTGTTTTCAAACACTCTAGTTATCTACCAGACAATACCAACAACGCTTAAGAGAGAGAACAGACAACCGACAATATAATTATATCTGACAAGATCTAACCCAATTAAAAGGATTCTACAGGATGCTTCATTAAAAACCTTGTTTAGTGAAACACTGACGCCCTGTTTGGCTCGGTGGTGGGAACCGTGACTCGGTTATGAACAGTGTAAAGCTCTAATATGCTACGGTAACAATAAAAAAAATTACTACAGTGTAAAGCTCTCACATGCTACAGTAAAAGTGGTTCCCACCATCCTTCCAAACACCCCCTTGAGTGAAGAACACATAAAAGTCTACTTGATCATTGCAATTAGTGAGAGTGATAAAAAGGAAGACCTGAGGATTTCCTATTAAAAAGAGAGTGCAAAAACTCACAGGCCAAATTAGTGCTTGAACATGGCATGACGAAGCCAGAAAATTTGTTCATGGGCTTAAATTGAATCAAAGTTTTGAATGATGTAATAAATAATAAAAATCATATTTTTTAATATTTATTCCTTTATTTTGCTTTTTTTTATTAATCTATAAAATATCATTTGTTTCTTCCTTTAGATATACAAACTTAAGAAACATTGTACGGTCTTTTGTTTATTTGGTTTTTTTTTTCAAATTATGAAAACAAGCAAAAAAAAATTGAAATAATAACGTATAATTAGATGTAAAAACTAAGTATAAATGAAAATTTTAAGACTATTTGCATAAAATTTAAAATTATAAAAAATTAAAGGGTGAAATAGGAAAAATGAGGAAAGAATCAAATTTTTTAAAAATTATAACAGGACCATTAGTCACAGTTATTTAAAAAATAGAGTGGCTAAATAAAAAGAAAAATTGAGAAACAATGTATTGTATACCATAAAGGATGCATAATGGGCCAACTCATGAAGCCCCGGGGCCCAAGCTGCCTTCCCTCTGCGAAGTTAGGCCAATAAGGCCGTTGGCTTAGGTCTCATCCATAAGCCAAGCTGCACATTATCAAGGGTGGAGCTCCGTTAGGCCGAGGGGGTGGCCGTCCTCTCTGTATTACATACCAATAAATTAAGTATTACAAGGCCGCATGAACAGAGTTATATTTTTCAACAAAAAAAAGTTACAAATACCGGACTAGTGGCTCTTCCTATTTAGTTAAAAAAAAAAAAAAAAGAAGTAGAGGGACAAACTTTATTCCCACCAAAAAGTCTCTTTTTTGAGAAGCTTTAGGCGTCATATTTCAGTCAATGTTTAAAGTCTTTTTGTAGTAGAATATAAGACTAAAAATTGCTCAATTTTACAGCGCAAACTTCAAACATGTACTAATTTATTTGTACGAGTATATTTTTTTTTAGTATCTTGGGTAGACATGAACATAAGCATACAAAATTTCCCGGATAGAATATAGGACAAGCCGAAGAAAGATCACCAGAATCCTAGTGCTTAAGTCATACGTACCAATTTAACCAAAAAAAAAAAAAAGCTATGGATTTCCCACGGCCACTGTTAATAACGACATAAACAACCGTTTCCCGCCAGCACGTAAATGTTTACAAAATTAACCAATGGAAATCCCCAGACCTCCTTACGGTGAGCCTTACCACAGAGGAACCCAAATAGACCCACCACAACGCCGCACGTGTAATCTTGGACGAGATCTGTCTGTTGGCCGTCGTGGCGGAATCAACTGTACACTTGGCGGTTTGTCGTTGGAAGTTGCTACTTTGTTCCTCTTCTCCCACCCGCGAAAAATCTGGAATGTCAAAAAGTCCTTCTCCAGAAAAATAAAACGACCATTGCCCTGTAGCTTGTCTGGACGAAAATACCCCTACATTGCCCTCCTAAACCCTTATTATTACATTCAGGGCCTTGTGTTTCTGTGTTGTACTCCTCGATAGCATTTAGGGAATTATATTTTTCATGTGTTTTAATATATTGCTTTTTCTCCTTATGATTAGGAAATGCATATATATATATATATATATATATATATATATATATATATATTTATGGGTGTATATTGTTAACAAAATAAAAAATTGTGTCTTATCTAAATTCTCGTAAATGGTACTAAGAGTTTAGGTTGGTTTGAACTTGATACGAATTATTGGAACTTAGATAAGCTTAATCATGTGTACTAATCATGTGTACTGGTTCATAATTAAGAATTTGTTGTAGATTGAAAAGATCAAATGACATCTACTACGGATTTAACACTTTGAATAACATGGCTCTACTTTCATATCTAACATGCAATTAGAGATTAATATATATACATGTTGCATTCGAAGGATAATAGAAAAGGGATGAAAATTGTGTTAATGATGTGACCTACGCTAATTATGTAATAACTATATATTGATTTCATTACATTTGTATTTTATTAATAAAGAGACATTTTCATTATTGTTTTTTATTTTAATTCTATGAATAGTTAATTCTGCCTAAGTTCATCAAGTATGTGACTTGATAGTAAAACTCTTAGGTAAAAATTAAATTATATTCTAAATTATCTTTAGTCGGTCATTATTATTAAGATAACAATGAATGAAGACTAGTATAAAGTTTGACTGATGATTAAGTTTTACTAATCATGTGTATGAGATACTAAGTCAACTCATAGATACATATTTACGAAATGATGTATTAGATCGACCCACTATGAGAATACTACATGGATAATTATCATAAGTGATTCTCATCACAATAGTATTATCCTAGTTGTCTAACCTGAAATCATCATGGTTTCCTATATGACAAGTTCTATATTTTGACACAATCTAATATTATCTTTAACATGATGATGGAATGTATTGTTGTTAGATATAAAGTGAATCATGTGAGGAATATGAGTGATTAAGAAGGAATTTGTCCCTCATTTATTATGAGAAAGATATCTATGGACCCCTCGATAAGTTAGACTGAAGTAAAATGTATGGCCATATTAGAATGAATTGATAAGGGTTATCAATATCAGCCTACTTAAGATCGAGAAATAATATGATTGAATAGTAAAAGGATGAGATAAACCATACCTTATGTTCAATCAAGGTATCTAGTGACAAAAGGACTTTAATACTTATTGTGGATTAGGTTATGTCGGATTATTGACATTCGCATAACTTGGGTAATTATAATGTCTTGCTAGAGGCCGCTTATGATTTATGGGCCAAAAACAGAATTTTAGCCTATTACCAATGTTATGTGAACCTACAGGGTCGCACACTTAGAACAGACCAAAAACGAATTTTAGATTTACTGTGTTTAGGTTCAATGAACCTGATAATGTTCAAATTCGATGTACTAGATATGTCTAGGTTCATTGAATCTGACATTATCTAGATTTTCTAAATCATATTCGAATTATAGACAGTATCTAGATTCTCTGAGTCATATTCGAATTACAATTTACCCTAGTTAAAATCTGATTCTATTTCAAAATCAATAGATGTATATATATCTATTTTAGGGTTTCTAGCCAAAAAAGAAGAGAAAAGGCGATCTCTCATTCTAAAAGGCAAAAAACATTAAAACCCTAAAATTAGAGAGAGTCATTTAACGAAAATGAGAGGGTGCTAGCATACCAATTCGTTTTTAAGAGAGTCTGTTCGTGTGGACACCTGCAGAGGGCGTTGCTCTAAGTAACAACTTCTAAATCCGATCTCAAATACTAAAAGCTCAAGTTAGGGTGTCACCGGAGTGAATCTGCTCTATCCTTTTCAAAATCTTGCCTTTTTTGTCATCCTGGTAAGATTCTATGACTTTCTTATCAATCTAATCAAATTGCATAGATTCTGCGTGGGTTTTGTAGGAATTAATTTTAATTTTTTGCTACTTATTTGAATAACAAAACCCAACATATTGGTCCATTTCAATACATTTGTGAACAAACAACAAGAACAACACTAGTAATTGTGTTTTGATTCTAGTTAAGTTGGGGACTTTGTCTTCTTATCAGAAATGAAATTTCGAAATCCCAAGACAAATGTAGATACTGTATGAAACACATGAAATGTGTATTTGAGTGTTTTATTAAGTAACACGTGTCAGACATTACATGTAATATGTCTGATTTAAATAGGCTAAAAACCGTCTAACATAAATGTTATTATTTTCTTTATTTTGTTTTCTTAGTAAAGAAGGTGATAAAAACCATCTCACATAAATGTTACTATTTTTTTATTGTGTTTTCTTACTAAGGAAGGTGAAAATATGTCACGACCCAAAATTAGGGGATGACATGGTGGATTAATTAGATTAAATAAATCAAATTCTGTGGAAACCGTCATTTTGAAAGATATTAAATATTAATCTTTATAATATGAAGTTATTAAAATTCCTAACGAATATTTGGAAAAGCATGGAAGTGAGCAAGAGAAAGAGAAAATATTAAATAAACAAACCTATTGGGCCCACTAGACCCATTTTTAGAGTGCACACATGGTACTAACAATAATAGATACATAACCACAGTCCAAAAAAAGTTAAATAAATTAAAATATTACATGTCTTGTTTGGAAATATCCTAGGAGATAATATTCTAACCCTGCAGCTTCTTCTCGGTTTTTCAGTTTTCCCTAAGCTGAGTCCCACCTAGAAAGGGGGGGGGGGATTTTAAAATAAGAAAAATGTGAGCGAAAGGCTTAGTAAGATTAAGTTCTTTAAAAACATTTCAAATTAAAAACGTATACTCATAATTAAATAAAAGCCATAGCACGGGACAGATAAACAAACAGATAACAAAATGAAATCAGTTAAATTTTTATTCATACCGATTAGTCTTTTACTCATCCTTACTAATCTCATTATATTATCAACAAAGCCAAATAAATCGCTACCAAAGTGGCCCAGTTGGGTTTCGGGACCTCCCCCAAGGTCGCTCCCCCTACGACCCGATCTCTATTCATGGCATCATGCCCTATTTTATCATTTCGGATGGTACCAACCGACACGCCCGGTGCCATATCATGATCATATTTCTTTTACCGGATATTCTCATTATATTCATTTTAATCATTCATTATTTAACCAATAATGAAATTATATAATAAACTCTTTTCTTGAAAACATTTAAAAAGGAAATACTTCATATACAATCCCTTTTTAGAACATGGCTACCAAAGAGAAAGGATAGAGATCCTACCTCGATGTCTCGCATCAAAGTTCAACACTGCAGTCCCGATCCGCTATACATTAGTTCCACGGAACCACGAACAACCTACAGTAGAAACTAAATTAATCAATTCCTAGCTTAAGGTATTTCACATCCCTAAGCTATCTCATGTTGTTTTAGTATGCCTTTAGTGTTTACAAAATCATTCTATATGGTCAAAATCTTGATCTAGGTCTTAAACAGTAAAAAAGGGTGAAAAAGGTCATTTTTTGCAAGTTTTAGTCAGCCTGCCGGAACCCTTGGTTCGGCCTGCCAGCCAACTGGGATCGGCCTACCGAACTAGCCCAAGTTTAGCCTACCGATTAGATGAATCCGGCCTGCTGAACCTATGAATCCGGCTTGTCAAACTAGAAAAATATGGGAGTGGGCCGAGACTTCGATTCTTGGCCTCCCCAAGCCCAAAATCAAATTAAAACCTATTTTTTCAAGTCCCATAGCATATAAAATAATCATAGATGATAAACAAATGCTCTGTAACACATTTAAACATATTTTAACAAGATTTTCATAGAGATTTTTAAGAGAATCTGAAAATGGAGAAAAAGAGAAAAACTTGATTTAATCCAAATTTCATGAAATCAAGCCTAGGTTTTGGTTGATTCGAGTTCTACCAACTTAGATTGTGAGTTCCCTAAGCTCAAGAAACTCCAATTACAACATTTTAAGGAAATTGAAGAATTTGGAAGGAATTTATCAAAATTTGAAAAACAACGAAACTAACCTCGAATCGAAGCTTTAAAACAGTTTGTAGACACCCAAATCGTGTTCCTTACCTCCCAATCTAGCTGAAAATCAAGCTCAAACTCAAAAATTTGAATCAAAATGAAGAGAGGGAGAGAGGGCAGCGTGAGGGAGAGAGGGAAAGAGAGAAAGCCCAAGAGAGAGTGTGAGGGAGAGTGAGAGTGAAAGGGAAATAAATAGAAAGGGATGGGTGGTTTTGCAAGGCAAAACTGTGTGCTCCGACACCCCGTTTGTGGTTGGAACGCATTAGGCATTTAACAAATTGTTTTGTTTCTAAGTTTAAAATAATATATAAAAGTAATTAAAAATGGGATAAATTTGAAATACCATAAAATACTTAAATTAAGTCCAAATTTACATTAAGGCATACTAATCCATCATCTAAACACCAATTATACTTAATTAAATTTTTTGGGTGTTACAAAATAAAAAAAGAAAAAAAAAGGCCAAAAAAAATTGGTAAAAAGTTGTATTCAATGCATTACAACTGTATCTTTTATGTGCATTCTATCTCTACATTCTAGTTTTTAATGTTTAATTTTCACCAAATTATTTGCTTTCACATATTTGCATTAAATTGATTCTTATCTAAAAAAATGTTGCAAAAAAAGTGATACACATTAAATATATGATTTCAATTCCAAAAATGAAATCACATGAGACGTTTCAATGTGTAGACTTGAAGCCCAAAACTAAGGCCTAACTTAAAATTTTCATTTATTCCAATTCCTTAGACCACCTAAAATTTGTTTTGCTTCCTTTCTAGAATTCACTGCAAGGTAGGAAGAAAGATAATGCCCCTTTGTTAGTGCCAGTAGAACAAAGAACACAAAAGAAAGACAAAAACATACAGGATGTTTAGGAAAATAGCTAAAATCATCAATTTAGATTTGAGAATTATAGCAAATAAGAGTTTTATACTGTAATTTTGTACTATAGCATGTGAGAGTTTTACACTGTTTACAGTTTAAACCATCTTCTTAGAGGGAATTTCTAATTTGTTATTCACAAATATAATGTTAAAAGAATAAACAAAAAAACTTTTCATAAGTACTTTTCTGATAAACATTAAAGAGGTAGCTTATACCAAAAGTGTTTATAAAAGCTAAATGCTTAAATAATTTGTCTATTCAAACAAGTCTAAAAACAACTTTTTGACTGAATAAGTCAAAAGAAGCTTATTTTAAGCCATTTCAAATAAAGTCAAACTATGCTAATAGGGCCCAAGACCAAAGAGTTTTATTTTTCAATATATATGTGTGATGTGAAATGGTTCATGTACATTTGAAAATTATTGAATAGCATTCTGCCATCTAAAGAGTCCATATTATAAGAAAAGGAGTCCATATTTATTATAACCAACCTACACGAACTTTTAATAGAACAATGTTCTAACAAAAATAAACCACACAAGAAAAGAAAAAAAAAAGAAAGATTGCTTGTCACTATGCTCCGACCATGACCACCGACGCTCAGCCCTTGCGATGACACCGCTTGGCCACCAGATTGAGCCGGTCTTTCCAACCCAAAACCCACATGCGCCGCCATCGTTTGGTAATTTGTAGTTTGGTGTTATTTCTTGTCCTAATGGATTATAATTAAGTGTAATTAACCCCTAGAAATTGGGCATTTTTATGTTCTTTCCGTAAAGTGTAAATAATGTTTCATCCTTGTATCGCTTATGCGTTATTTTCCTTGGATGAAACTTAACGGGGCATGATTTGCCAAAATACTCTCCTTTATCTATCTCTCGTGGCCTATTAGTATAAAGTACGTAATTTTAATAAGTCGACTATAGGTGGAAATCATCAAAAAAGAAAAAGAGACCACTCGAGCGATAATGATGTTTCGTTTTAAGAATGGAATGTGATCGATCGAATTAGTTATTCATCATTGAAGGTTATACTGTCACATTTGTACGTATAAAAATTAAAAATGAGAGTATGAATCTTTTATTATACATTATGCAATATTTTTTTTTTGAAGGGTACATGATACAATATTTGATGAATAATAACATATTTCTCATTTTTTTTTTTTACTTTCTTTATGTATATCCTTCACTAGTCACCCAAGGATGTGAAAAATAGAAAATCTGTTGAAGAGTATTATATTTTTAGTTAAAAAAGTAAAGGGACAAATTTTATGCCCACCAAGAAGTCTTTTTTTTGGAGCAATAGCTAATGCTTAAGACATCACTTTTTGGTTAACGTTTAAAGCCTTTTATGTAGTAGCGTATAAGACAAAAAATTGCTCAATTTTACGACACAAGCTTCAAACATAAACTAATCCATTTGTATTTTTAAACTAGATTGGGTATACATTAATACAAACATAGTGTTTGAGAACATAGAAGTACAAGTTGGAACCAAAATACCGTACTATGTAATAGCTTTACACTGTAGTAAATTTTTGCTTCATACTATAACATATAGAAACTTTACATTATAACAATTAAAACTTATTAGTTCTAGTTAAGCTGCTAAACGCAACCGAAAATTTCAGGGATAGAATTCAGGACAAAGCATAAAAAATATCACCAAAACCCTAGTGCTTATGTCATACGTACCAACTTAAAAAAAAAAAAAAAACGATGAATTTCCAACGGCTACCGTTAATAGCACATAAACAATCATTTCCCGCCAGCGTGTAGACGTTTACAAAACTAACCAATGGAGGCCCTAAACGTCCTTCCGGTAAGCCTTACCACAGAGGAACCCAAACAGACGCACCAAAACGACGGCACGAGCAACAAACGGACGAGATCTGTTTGTTTGGCTTGGTGCCAGACTCAACTGTACACTTGGCGTTTGTTCATTGGGAAATGCTAATTCGTTCCCCTTTTCCCACCCGCGGAAAATCTCGAATTTCAAAAATTCCTTTTGGAGAAAATAAAACGACCTTTGTACTGTACTTTGTCTAGACAAAAATACCCCTACATTGCCCTCCTAGAGGAATTTTCCTTTTTTATTGCATTCAAGGCCTTGTGTTCCTGTGTGGTGCTCCTCGATAACCTTTGGGGAATTATTTTTTCCATGTGCTTTAATGTAAGCCTTTTCTCCTTATGATTAAAAAAATGCATATATATATATATATGGGTGTATATATAAAGACTCTTAAAAGGGTACTAAGAGTTAGATTGGTTTGAACATGATACGCTTAACGAACAATTATTGGAATTTAGATAAGCGTAATCATGTGTATTAGTTCATAATTAATTAAGCGTATGTTGCATATTGAAAAGATCAAATGATATTAACTACACATTTAACACTTTGAATAACAAAGCTTTACTTCATATCTAACATGCAATTAGAGGTTGAAATATCTACACGCTGCTTTTGAAGGATAATAGGAGATGATTATCAGTTCACTTCAATACAATTGTGAACAAACAACACCACCACCACCAATAGTTGTGTTTTGATTCTAGTTAAGTTGAGGACTTTGTCTTCTTGCCCGAAAATGAAACCTGGAGATCACAAGGCAAATGCAGTTACTATACAAAAGCACATAAAACATGTATTTGAGTGTTTTTTTAAGTAACACGTATCAGACATTCTGTGTCATACATCTGACTAAAATAAGATAAAAACAATATGATATAAATGATTATCTGCATGTTAAATCAAAGCTTTACTCCATATCTAACATGTAATAAGAGGTTGAAATATCTACATGTTGCATTTGAAGGATAGTAGAAAGGAGATGATAATTGATTCAGTTCAATACAACTGTGAACAAACAACAACACCGCCAGTATTTATGTTTTGATTCTAGTTAATTTGGGGACTTTGTCTTCTTGCTTAGAAATGAAATTAAGAGATCACAAGGCAAATGCAACTATTATACAAAGCACATGAATCGTATATTTCAATGTTTTTTAAGTAACATATGTCAAACATCCCATGTTATACGTCTAACTTAAATAGGATAAAAACTGTCTGACATAAGTGATATTATCTTCTTCATTGTGTTTTCTTAGCAAGGAAGGTGAAAAAAAAAAGAAAAAACAAAGAAAGGGCCAAGAAATAATTGGTAAAAAGTTGTATTCAATGCACTACAATTATATCTTTTTTGTGTGTTTTACATTTACATTCTATTTTTTAGTGGTTTATTTTCACCAAAACACTTGCTTTCACAAATTCAAATTAAATTCATTCTTATCTAAAAAAAAGATGTTACAAATAAGAGACCAATACATGTGAAATATATAATTTCAATTTTAAACATCAAATCAACAAGACGTTTCAATATATAGACTTGAAGCCCGAAATCAAGGCGTAACTTAGTTTTTATATCAACCAAAAACAACAAAATTTTCATTCACTTTCATTCCTTAAACCACATCAAATTTGTTTTGACTCCAGTCTAGAATTCACTACAAGGCAGGACGAAAGATCATGCCCCTTTGTTAGCGCTAGTGAAACAATGAACACAAACGAAAGACAAGAACATAGAAGCACATAGCAGGGACTTCCATGCAAATTCAAAAAATAAGACCATCCTCATTCTATCCATAGGGGTATTTTCGTCATTAAGAAAATATTTAGGCTGGCTAATTATCTCTCTCCTCTCCCCTGTGTCTTCGATGTCTCTCTGTTTGTAAAGCCGTTGGTTTTCCCTTCTTCAGAGAAACGAGACCGACCTAAAATACGCCCTTTTAATCCTCAATAATAATAATAATAATAATTTCTACCTCTGAGAAACCCTAGAAATCTTCTTCGTCTCAGATTTCCATTCTCTGGTTTTCGCCCCAAAATCTTCAATGCTCGGACGCAGGGATATCGTGTTGTGTTTCTGATTGTTTCTTCCGCTATTTATTCGTGGTTTAATCCGGGGGAGAGTTTTTGGATTTTTTTAGGGTTTTTCGAATCTTTTTTTTTTTGATTGGGGGTTTTTAATGGCGAAAGGCGCGGATTCGGAGGAGTTTGTGGTGCTGTCGCGAGTCCGGGCGGGGCTGAAGCGCGAGTTCGCCTTCGCGCTCAAGGTCCAGTCGGAGATTTGTGGGTCCCTTGGTCGGACTCGGTCGTCGAGGAGGGTTGGACAGTGTTTTGATGATGTTGGGAAAGGGCGGAGGGTGAAGAGGTTGAAGAAGATCTCGGAGGCAGAGAAAGAGGGCCACGCCGCTGTGAGTGAGGAAGAGGAGGGGGGGGAGGCGAAAAGCGATGAGGTGGATGCTTCTGGTGATGATTTGGAAACGGTGGCTGAGGGGAGGACCGACGTGGTGGAGGATGAAATAGGCGGGGAGCACGAGCCCGGAAGTGGTGATTTTGTGAAGGATTTGGCCAAGGACGATGAGATGACGGATGCTGGTGGTGTGGTTGTGTCTGTGGAGGAGGAAGTAGTGAGAATCGATTCTAGGAAGAGTTCTGGTGATGATTTGTGCAAAAATGAGGCTGTGGAAGAGCGAATGGAGGAAGTCGATTGGGACATGCCATCGGTTGATGAACCCGTGTGTGAAAATATGCCAGTGGAAGAGCAAAGAAAGAAAATTGATTCCGGGGTGACGTCAATGGTTGAAATGGTGCGCGAAGATAAGCCTGTGGAGGAAAAAGCAGAGAGGGCTGATTCTGAAAAGTCTTTGGTAGATGAACCTTTCTCCGAAGTTAAGCCCATTGAAGAGAAAACACAGGCCATTGGGTCTGAAACTGCTTTGGTGGATACAGCCATGTTCGAAAATAAGCCAACAGAGGAGCAAGCCAGGAAATTTCATCCCGCAAATGCTCCAGTGGGTGAAACAGTAGCAATTCCTATAGAGGACATAAATAATGCAAGGCCTGGAAAGCCTTTGAAGAAATTTACTCGGATGGTTTTCACGCGAAAACCAGAGACAGAGACACTGAAGAAATCAGAGCCTTCAAGAGATGAAAAGCTATTCGAAGATAAGCCCATGGACGAGCAAACAATGAAAATGGATGTCTCAAAGCCTTTGGTAGAAGAACCTGTGTCTAAAGACAAGCCCTCGGATGACCAAGTAGAGAAAAACGATTTTAAAAAGCCTTCATTGGACGAAGCATCAGAAACTCCAGTCAATGACATGAATAAGGCAGGAGCCACGAGGCCAGAGAAGCCGGTAAGGAGGTTCACTCGGTCAGCTTTGAAACCAAAGCTGGAGAAGGCTATAAAAGCAGCAGTGGAAAATGATGCAGAAGGGAGGGACGTCAATAATCGTAGCCAGTCAGTAACACTGCCGGCAAAGGTTGCAAAGAAATTTTCCAATGCAGGGAAGAAGTTTCCCACCAAATTGAAAGACCTTCTTGAGACAGGAATTCTCGAGGGACAGCTTGTTAGGTACTTGAGAGGCCCAAAGGTATCCTTTTTTTTTTTTTTAAAATTCTTATGTCTTCATTGTTTTCTGTGTATGCCATTGTTGGTTTGAAGTTTATTACCATGATTTGTCATTATTTTAGCTAAGAGAAACTGGAGATTTAGGACTTCAAGGAGTGATCAGAGGCCTCGGGATAGTGTGTTATTGTGGTAGTTGTAAAGGGAAACAAGTAAGAACTGTGTAACTGCTATTTTTTATTTTTTACTGGAAGTTTATCAATTACAAGTCAAATGTCTCAGGTTTGAATCTTATTGAACTTGTTTAGGTTGTTACTCCAACTGTGTTTGAGCTACATGCCGGCAGTTTAAATAAGCGTCCACCAGAGTATATATACTTGGAGAATGGAAAAACCCTTCGTGACGTCATGAACGCGTGCCAAAATTTTCCATTAATAATTTCTGAAGAAGCTGTTGAGAGAGTCATTGGTTGCTCTTTGATTGGAAAGTGTACCACCTGTCTCAATTGCAAAGGTTTCTTTTATGTCCAATTTAAGATGTCTACTTGCATTTGTAAGCCAATGCAACGTTATTGATGTTTAATGAATTGTAGGGTCTATGCCTGAAGTTGGTACCAGGAAAGCAACACTACTTTGTAATTTGTGTGTGGAGTTGAAAGAATCTCAGCCTAACGTGGTCAGCACTGCAGACAACAATAACGAGTAAGCTTTGTTTTCAAGTTGTTAACATGATTAAGACTTTATTGGTTACACTTAGCAAGATGAATTCTTGTCTAATAGTTTCTAACTGTTCACTCCACGGATATATCAGACGTTCTGTGAACTTTGCCTTCAACATTATCTGTGAAAACAATCTTTATTTCAATTTAAAAAAAAAAAAAAAGAAATGGTGTTATTTGTCTGGTTGAATGAGCTGTGCTGTTATACACGAGAAAACAAAAATTTTCTTTCGTTTTATATTTTCTTAGTTTATGATTAGAAAGCTTCTCGCAGGTCACCGAAGCCAGATTTTACCCCAAAGCTGCCTACTAATTTGCCAACGTGTAATTCATCACAAAGTACAAGTCAGGGACGAATAACAAAAAAGTACTCTCTCTTTCTCTCTCATTTGTTCACTTTTCTTTGTTTAACGGTGTGTTCAAATGAGACACTTGCCTTCAGTTATTATGGTAGCCTGAATCTAAACGTTAGCTTGCTTTCTTACATGAAGGGATGTTCGGCTGCATAAATTGGTTTTTGAGGAAGATATTTTGCCAGATGGAACTGAAGTGGCATATTACTCTCATGGACAGGTATCAATTAAGAACAGCAAGTTTTATTTTTCAGCGTTTTATTGACAATTGTTTTTTATTCATAGTCTTATGTTGTTGGCAGAAACTGTTGGTTGGTTATAAAATGCGGCCTGGCATTATTTGTAGTTGCTGCAACTCTGTGGTACTTTTAGACTCCCCTGGATTTGGCATTCTCCTTTACATGCCGGTAAAAGTTTATTTGCTTTCTTCTTCTTTTTTAACCCAAGTGCAGGTCAGCCCCTCTCAGTTTGAAGCTCATGCCGGTTGGGCATCACGTCGGAAGCCGTGAGTCTTTATTCGTTAGTTTTTGGTGGTTAGATCTAAACTTTTGGTCTAGGATTCTGTAATTTAGTAATATTTGAGACACTATCCTTTTGCAGCCAGATGGAATTCAACAAAATAATAATAACAATAATAATAATAATAATAATAATAGTAATACTTTTATTGGATGGCCTGCCTACCTTTGGGAGAAAGCTTCTAGATGCTTAATTTAACACATGCTTTTGTTATCTTTTATTTTGACTTGGTTAAGCTTTTTTTGTGGCAGATACTTACATATTTACACATCTAATGGGCTGTCTCTCCATGAATTGTCCTTATCTCTATTAAAGGATCGCAAGTTGTCTACTCATGAAAATGATAATCTCTGCTTTGTCTGTAAAGATGGCGGAGATCTCTTGTGCTGTGATGGCTGTCCAAGGGCTTTTCATGGACGTAGGTGTCACTTTCCTCTCAGTTAGTGTTTTTTATGCAATTACTTTGTCTCATGTATCCAGATTTCAAAGTAGCTGGATTTTTTAGCTTTTGATTCTTGCTTGGTCCTCCTATATGGAAAATTGAGAAAAGAACATTGAACTTAGGCTTTACTCAAAGTGCATTAATCTTTAACTTTGGAGCCCTACTCTTAATGTGTATTGGCAGGATCGCAACCCTAGTATGTTTGCCCTTTTCTTTTGCATTTTTATTTTGTCCATGTCTCTTTAGTCTGTATTTCCCCTCCTTATTTGAACTATAGCTGATTTCACAAGACTGGTAAATAATAACGGTAGTTTGCATGAATGTTAGTAATTGAGGAAAACAAGTCATGGTAAAAAAATTTCAAGATTTGATACAGTAGAGCTGATTTTTCTTCATTCCATTTCTTGTATATGCACTAGCATGCCAAAATAATTCTCAGCCTCAGACCGTTCAGAGTTTTAAAAAATGCAGTGTAGTTTCTATCTGTTTCTTTGATGTTGCATGTACGTCTTTCCATATGTTTGCCAAGCATTTTGTAACTTCAGCTTCTTGCCCCTTTTAAAATCAATGCTACTATTATTTATTTGCCACTAACGTTTGCCTTTATATAGCTCTGAATTTGATGGTTTATGACTTTGTACCACAGGTGTGGTCTTTATCTCGTTGTTTATCCAATTCGTCAAGTTTACTGTTTTAAACTTCAAACTTCCTCTTAACGTCATGAATTTTTTTGCCATTACAGGATGCATTAAGCTACCTAGCACCCCTACTGGTACTTGGTACTGCAAATTATGCCAGAATCTTTTTTTAAAAGAGAAGTGTGGGGAGCATAATGCCAATGCCGTTGCAGCTGGAAGGGTCCCAGGTCTTGATCCTATAGAGCAGATTACCAACCGTTGCATCCGCATTATGAATAGTGGTGAAATTGATTTTGGCGGATGTGCACTATGTGGGTATGTCCTCTTTTTTAGTTTGCTTAACTTAACATTTTAACTGTTACTGATACCAGGTAATTTTGTTGAAGCAGCATATATTTTTGTCACGAAGCAACTTGTGTCATAAATATTTGTTCCTCACTGTTGCAAACCATGATGGTTTCTTTACCTTTTCACATCTTTGCATCTGCAGAGGTCATGATTTCAGCAAATCTGATTTTGGTTCCGGGACGGTTCTTTTTTGTGATCAGGTATACATATTTTGTCTTAGGAAGGTGTTTAAAAAAAACACCTGTCTAGTCTTAAACCTTAATTTTTTTCGTTTGTGGATTTAATTGAGCGTCCTTAATCTTTGTTTCCTAAATATTCCCAGTGTGAGAAGGAGTTTCATGTAGGCTGTTTGAAGGATCATGGAATGCAAGATCTGAAGGTGCCCCTCATTTGTTCTGTTCTTTTGGACCATTTTATTCTTAGAATCCCTTCTAAAGGTTGAAAATTCTTGTGTACCAGGAGCTGCCAAATGGGATGTGGTTCTGTTGCGAAGACTGTCACAAGATTAATGTAGCATTAGAGAAATTGGTTGTCCATGGTGCAGAGAAGCTTCCAGATACTCTTCTCGGTGTTATAAAGAAGAAGTGCAGCGAGGAAGGTTCGCATTGTGGGGCCGAAGTTGATATAAAATGGAGAATACTGAATGGGAAAATAGCTTCAGATGAAGAGACAGCATTACTGCTCTCCAAGGCTGTCGGCATCTTCCATGTGAGTGTTCATTGGTTGCCATGTTTTGATACGTATGAGGAGTTTGTTCCGAACACTGTTGAACATGTTGCTGTTAAATGTTTAAGCCGCTAATTGATAGTTTCTGTTGCCTTTTGTGCACCATTCTTATGAGCCTTCCAGATACAGTTGTCGTTGGCCAATGTCTGTCGCTGCCACTAATGGTTGTGTCGAGAGTTTGGTGTTTTATTTTTATTTGAGTACTCATTTGTTTTCTGCTTTCTGCTCTAGGATCAGTTTGCTCCAATAACTGATTCTGCCACACGCCGTGACTTAATTCCTGAAATGCTATTTGGGTGAGCAATAGTATCTACCTGTTGATTTGTAATCAGATGCCAATTTGCTTGTTCTGTTTGTGATCTAATTATGCATTATGGATTGGAACTTATTTTTTGACTATTAATATTGAGTCATTGACTAATTTTACAGAAACAACATCATGGGCCAAGATTTTAGTCGGATGTACTGTGCAATTCTGACGGTGAAGTAAGTAATAAATACCTGAATGTATCGTCGTATTATTCTCTATACATGGTAACTGGATGATAAATAATGCTAATTGCTTGTATTTCAGCCAATGCCTCGTTTCAGCTGGGATTTTTCGTATTTATGGGTCAGAAGTGGCGGAGCTTCCTTTGGTGGCGACAAGTGCTGAATACCGAGGGCAGGTTTGACTGAGTTTATTGTTTTTAATAATTTAATTCTTTTTTTTTTTTCCTTTTTGATCTTCAGCAAACGCAAGTGAAAGTTTTCATGAATAGACTTTTGCTAACTTGTAATTCTCTTTCTTTTAGGGTTACTTCCAAGCCTTATTTTCATGTTTTGAGAGATTTCTTGCCTTCTTGAACGTGAAAAATCTTGTGCTACCAGCGGCTGCAGAAGCAGAATCAATATGGACCAATAAGTTTGGTTTTAGTAGGTTAACCCAAGATGAAGTGAGTGCTACATTTTTTTTTTTTCGTTCTTCTGATGTATAAAATGTGAGTAATTTAAGACTTTTGCTCAATGAATTTTTGTTGCAGGTAAACCATTTCAGAAAAAAATACCAAATGTTGATCTTCCAAGGGACATCAGTTCTAAGGAAGTCAGTCCCGAAGTGCCGAATTGTTGGGGGATAAGGTGGTGTGTACTGGATGTTCGTTATCGAGATTTTCTCTTTTTGGAACAGAGAAGCAACTATTTTGCGGAGCCTTCAACTTTGAATGTACAGAGCTTATGCTTTTTCTTTTTGGTGTACGTTAGAATCGAGAACAGTTTAGTATACTACAATTTTCCAAGCCGTTTTCCTTTCTGGGATATATAGAATATTGAGGAACGAGGTGTCAGATAGTTGAGAATATAGAACTCGGAGGAAGGATTCAGAGGACCTTGCAAAATTTTATAGCCAATAAATAGTGGATGAAAGAGTTTAAATTTTTATCCCCATCGTTTTTCCTTTCATGAGACTTGCCTAGAAGCATTGTCATGTTTTTCTCAAATTTTGACTCCTCAAAGTTTAAAGTTTCTCTGAGTTTGATCTCAGAACGTAAACATTTGACTGAAGAACTTGGGAGGCTTTGGGATTTTGATGATCTGTATTCATTTCTCTATGATCGATGAAGTTCAAATTGTTGAGTGAATGATCTTTGTGGTTATATTCTTAATGAGAAAAGTCTGAGCCGTGCCCTAACTCTAGCATTTTGACCAAAATTCTCCCATTTCTCTCTCTCTTTGTTTCTCTCTGTCTCTCCCTCCCATTTTTGACAGTGATGGCGACGAGCTTCTTTGTGTGATGCCAAGCTCCAGCAACTCCTCCTTCGTGGGACTCCGATCTCTGCAAGACTCCGACGATAGATGACAAGCTGCTCCTTTCCGCAACACCAAGCTCCGTTGGACTTTGGTGACGGCAAGACATTTGTTGGAGAGGGAGAGAAAGACAGAGAGGTGGAGATAGAGGAGGGTGTCGGGAGAGATTTCAGCAAGAAGAAGAATGGACGAGAAGGAGGGGCAAGAGAAGAAAAAGAAGGGGTAGAAATATAAGAACACTTTTTTTCTTTTAAATAAAAATGACATTTGTTACTAACAAAAACTCTTATGCTACTTACTTTCAACATTATTTAAAATGTTGTTATAAACTTTAATTTCTCGAAATTTTAGTTCAAGTGGTTATTGATTTTTAGATTGGGTTGACATGAACCCAATTCATTTGGTGCATTCTGGATGAATTGATTGGTTTTTCAAGTCACCAAGTATTTTAAGCACTCTTAGGAAAACTTTTTTCAAAACATAATGAAGATGGGTATGGTCAGAAGCATATTGTTATCATTGCCTATAATTTTCTTACCTGTACATTTTTTCATCTCACTCTTGGTCTTGGAGGTACTTGAAAAGATTCCCATGTTAAGAAGTATGGAGTCAAATTTAATGTCTTTTAGAATATCATCCGACATAGAAGATTTCGGGGAAACATAAGACAAAAAAACGGGTTTTTTGTTCCTAGGAGTTTGCCCCCCACGGTAGAAGATTTTCATGCTGCTGCAAAGAAAGATAGAAGCTACACGTTCATGCAGAGAGGAAGGCGCGTGGCTGCATGCAGAGTGTTAAGAAAATTGGAGTGCGAGGCAAGTCTTGCGCCACTACTCGTGTTGGTGTCTTGGAGTTCATGTTTTGCAATTTTTTGAGATTTATTACCTATTCTGTGGTAAACCTATAAATAGTAAGGTTGAGTTTTTTCCTTTGTAGGGTGAAACTTAGAAAATTGAAGAGAAAGGTTTGAGAAAAATTCTTGAGAGAGAGTATACAATTTTCTCTTGTAAACTTATTTGTCATCATAGTGAATCATTCTACAGTGCTGAAAGTAGATGTAATTCTCATATCAAAGGTAAATCACTATAAATTCGTGTATTCTTATTTAATTTTTTTCGTTCTCATATTTTTCATTCTCGGTGAAATTGCCTAATTTGCAACATCCCACACATACCGAAACAAAATGACAAGCCCCCTAAAAAAACCAAAATAAAAAGCAAAAAAAAAAATGACGATTTTAAAAGCTTTTTTTTCCCCTTGATTTGATAAATACGTTGAATTAAAAAGGTTATTTCCACCAATTTTTCGGAGAATATGCTATGCACTTGTTTACTTTGACGCTTACACAATCCTCACGTTAAGAAAAGACAGTTTTCATCCATTTAAGAGTCCATTTGTAACAATCATTTAGCTCTGAAAACTGAATACACCATAAATCTTTGCTTCAAATGCCCCAAATACATCTATGGTGGAAGAGGCCAGACGGCAAGCATTGGAGGGCCAGTATGCTTCATGACTCTATGCTCCAAATGCTATAAAGACCTCATATTGGGGTTCATTTTGTTCAAATAGAAAGATTGTCCCTATTCGTTGATGCTTATGCTTGATTCGCGACAAATTTTTCCTCTACAATATTGGAGATGATTGAGGAGTTCTGTAGGTCTTGCAGTGTTTGCCTGGACTGTCTGAGAGCCCTCTGAAGAGTGGGGGTAAGTTGTGGTTGGCTCATCCTTGAGGGGTTATCATGCTTAACTCTGATATTGGCTTTGAAGAGGCTCTTGTATGCTAGTGGTGGTGGTGTGGGATGATGGGGGCAGGTTGTGGGGTTGGATTAGTTTTTCTGAGGAATCCTCTGTTGTATTGGGACAAGCTAGTAGGCCTTTCGGCGATTATGGAAGGCGTCTCTAATAAGGTGTTCGAAAGAGTAGTTTAAACCAATAGTTTAAATTATAAACAGTGTAAAGGTCTCACATGCTACAATAAAAAACTATAGTGTAAAGCTCTCATATGTTATAGTTTTCAAACCTAAACTAATGGTTTAAATTATTCTCTTAGACACATTATAAGTTTGTGGAACCTTTGGCTCCCAAGGTAATTGTGCTTGGGAGATGCATATGCCTGCTTATCTGTGCTTGTTTTATCGTCTTGTTTGTTTCGATGGACTTGTAGATTTTGGAATGGCATGGCTTATATATTTGTCATTGGGCTTATAAATCAATTTTACTTAAAACTTTTAGTGTTATAGTAAAAGATCTTACATGTTGTAGTAATCAGAAAAAATGAGTTATAATGTAAAGCTCTCGTATACTATATTTTTTAGTTTAAAGTTTTCAAATCTAACTATATTTTTTCAAACACCTTATAAGAATAGATTCTTGCTTCGGTGTGAGGTTGCTTTAAGCTTGGTTATTGGTAGATTCTACTAATAGGATTGTTTCTTTGTATTGTTTTGCGGGGGGGGCTCTCATGACTGACGGTTGGTTTGCTGTTGTTGTTGTTGTTTATTATTATTATGATTTTTTCCATCTTTCCGCTGGGCTTGAGCCCTTCTATGCAAGCTATTATTTAAAAAAATAAAAAAAAGCTCTGAGGGAGATAATATTTATTTATTTTCCTATTTTAAATAACATAGATCTTTTTACTTATTTTAATTAGGATTTCACGAAGTGATATTGCCCCCTCAAAAAACCATTTTATTTAATTTTATTTGGGGTGTTTTTTTAGCCGTTGCCAAACAATATTTCCAAGTTTGAATGACTAACATTTTAACGTTACAGACCAAAAATTAACCTGATAAAGCGGGAGTATTTTCAAAATTTGAAATTCAAAATAATAAAAAAAAGGCACAAGGCACAGGCAGGCAGGTGCCTCACTCTGGAATTTTCTTGATTTAAGAATAAATTACAATTCCTTAAAAAAAAAAGGTATAAATAATTCGTTTTAATCAATTTTTAGAATCCGCTCCCAATCAAACCCTCTTAAAATTCCCTATTTCCTCTCGATTTCGCTCTCATTTCAATTTCCCTTTCCTTTTCTCTCCCTCTCTCTCCCCCCAGCTGCGGGTATTCTTCTACTGATTCTTGCCGACTCTTTCGTTTTGTTTTAATAATTTGCATTTTCTTTTGTTTGATTTTCCATTTTCGTTTGGTTTTCGTTGCATATTGAAGTTGTCGAGATTTTTCATCGAGAGAAACAGAAAACCCTAACATTCGAGTTTCTGCGCAGAAGAAGAGTTTTTGTTGGTAGCGACAAAGTGATATGGGTCAGATCCAGTACTCCGAGAAGTATTTCGATGACGCTTACGAGTACAGGTACTCTCTCTCTCTCTTTCCCTCTCTCTCTCTTCTTGATTTCATCTTTTTCTTTCTGTTGACATTGATTTTTTTTTTTGGTTTTGTTTTTTTGGCTTCTGTAATCGGTCAATGCAGGCATGTCGTTCTTCCTCCGGAGGTAGCCAAACTGCTTCCGAAGAATCGTCTACTGTCTGAAGTAAGTGTTTAGGGTTTTTTTAAAATGATATACTTTGTGGAATTTCTTTTGGTTATTGTGTAAATTCGGTCGTGTCCATTGATTAAGTAAATGTGAAGGAACCATTAATAACAAGGCCCATTTCTTCGTTTTTTAAGTTGAATATATGAGTTCTCTTTCTATTGGTTTTGGTATTCAAGATCCAAATTTTATTTGGGTGTTGTTTTGATTAAATACTATTCTTTTTTGGAAAGGAATTAAATACCATACTTTTAGCAAAACATTTGAAATTACTTTTGTTTGCGAGTTTTTTTGGTCAAAAGCATGTGATATAGTAGTAGTGTTTGTCGCTATGGTTGATAAATAAGTAACTCTTAAACCATACTTATATATCAGCATTTTTTGGGTCGTCTGTCATTTTAGGAGCAGAAGAGGAGATAGACTGAATGTTTACTACAGTTTTTTAGAATATCTGCATCTTCTCTTGTGTTTAATTTTAGTAGAAAAAGTCTGGTAGAGCATTTAAACTGTTTTAGTGATTGGAGTTAAGCATGGTATTTTTCTGTTTGGTCCTCAACGATTTTGAAGAAATGGGTTTATATTGAACTGCAAAAGTAATGCATCAAAGGGTACTTTTAGAATGACAGCCTTTGGAACCCAAGGAAACCTAAATTGGCTATACAAACTAGTTTGCCCATACTCATCCGTCAATTTTGGTTTTGGTCTAGTGCCTTTGTTTTGGAGATATCTGACCATTGATGTTCTTGTTGTGATATTTTTGTTTCTCAACAACTTGGATTTCAGAATGAGTGGCGTGCCATTGGCGTACAGCAGAGTCGTGGATGGGTTCACTATGCCATCCATCGCCCTGAGCCACACATCATGCTCTTCAGGAGGCCTCTGAACTATCAACAGCAGCAGCAGGAGAACCAAGCCTAAGCTGAACTTGTTTCCTCGGTACTCGATGTTATAGATCTGATGTTTTAAGTATCAGGAAATGAGATACTAGAAACTTGAGAATTATGTTTGTTAAAGAAAGTTTGTATGGTCTGATCTGTGTGTACTTGTGCTAGATAGTTCTCTCATTTGGAGAATTTCATGATAGATGTCCTGTTACTTTTAGTTAAAATGTTAAACCAAGCTTTGAATGACTTCATGTCGTTTGCTATATCTCTCCTGTATTGCTTTCTTGTTCTGTTTAATTTACCTCGCGTAATCTTCCTAATTATTGCATCACGATCAAACCAACTCTTTTTTTTTTTTAATACATGAAATCTTTGCCTAAAGTAGAGGTCGCTATAAGTTTCGTTCGAGTTTCACCTGGTTATATTGTTCGACTTTTGAGAAGGAAGTTGGTTTAATCAGTTGTTGATTGTTTAGCTTGCATTTTCATTAGTGAGCTTGGGTTTTAATAATCTGATTAATGATGAGCTTTTATGGCTCTAGGTGGACGCTATGAAGAGATTGTAGATTAAATTCGTTATGCTTGGTTAGTTGCAAGTTATTTTTCCACCTTAAGAATTAATGTTTCTTGGTAGAACTTGAACGTCTATATTAATTGTAATCTCTTGCCATATTTTTGCTACAACAATTTGTCTCATATGCCTTGAGCTGTTATCCATGAAGGATTTCAATCAAAGATCATATTTTTGCTACCCTTTCTTATTTAGATAGAATAATTTGAAGGACTGGTTTTGTGATGACTTATTTTTTTGAACAGTTATTTTACTTTTTTAAACATTGTTTTTAAATAGTAATTTTATTTTTTTAGTAAGAAAAATATTCAATTAATTTTTTTTTCTTTAAACATTCTTTAAAATGTATTTAAAAACTATCGCGATCTCTGTCGTTATTCAAGTTGAGACTTTGTTTAACACTTGTTTTTAAAACTATTTTAAATTGTTCTTTAAAACTCAACAAGGAACATTTATTAAATCATAGTTTAAAATTTTATTTTATAATTTTATAATACATTTAGTATAATGTATTTTAAAATTTTTGAAAACATTTTTTAAAACTCAGATTTTTTTAAAACTTTAAAAACATTATATTAAATAATGGAAAACTTTTTTTTTTCTGTATAGCGGAAGTAAATTGTGGTGGTCTATACATAAGTTCTTATATCTGTCCTTCGTGACACTTAGTTTTTTTAACGGGTTTTACTAGTCATCTATAAACTACTTACAGTATGAAGAAATTTTTTTTAAACTTACGTTTAGTAAGTTCAAACATAATATTACAAATCATTTAAAACATATTTTAAAACTTTTCTCATAAAAACCTTTCTCTTGAAACATTTTTTATAAAAGTTTTTTATAAACATTTTTATAAAACATTTCTAAAATGTTTTTATAAAATATTTAACAGAAAACAATCTTCAAATTGCTCTTTATAAACATCATTTATTTTTTTATAAATATTTAATATAAAACATTTCTTAGAATGTTTTTCATAGCATACAAATGTTTTATAATAAGGAAAATAAGAAAAATCAAAATGTATATTTTCATTTATGTCTAATTATGAACTTTCAATTTTGAATGTTTTATGAATTTTTTTTGTATTTTAACTTTCTATTTTTGTTTCTTAATTTCCCTCATTTTATTTTAACTTTCTATCTTTATTTTTTAACTTTCTTTATCTTATTTTAATCTTTCTTATTTTATTTTAGTGATTGTACCAACATCATTAATTATGAGATCATATATTAAAAGAAACTTGCATAATAATTACAAACTCATTTATAAACGTATACATAAATATTTAAAAATCATTTACTTCATGCTGTAGGTGAGGTTTGGAACTTATTCGGATTATGCTCTAGCGTTTTCTATTCCATTCCTTTTTCTTTTCATTAGTCGGCTTTTGTATTCTGATCATACGAAAGCCAACTTATTAATTAACTTTTTTTTTATCAATCCATTCGATTGATAATAAAACGTAAACATTAACTATTCTTTCCTTTTAACTTAACTTGGTGTACCCTATCGGTTTACCATTCTCTTTATTTAACCTTATAACCCATCGAGGTCACCTTTCCTTTTAACCTTGTAACCTATTGGGCTACCTTTCTTTTTCTTGAACATCCCTTATTAAATCTTCCGTCTCACATGACAGTTTCGTTACTTAACATATTATAGAATATTTCCGTCAAAGAACATTATGCTAATTGGGAGTATTTGACTCCGCTTTGGCCCTTTTTTGTAAAAATGACGTTTTTACTTTTAATGGGTTTTTCGTCAACTTCGTAACCTTATAAAACTTATTGCTTAATTTTACCGTTCTATTCCTTACATATTACTAAAAAATTTCCGCGAAGGAGCGTTTTTTTGATATCGAGCGTTTTGGGTTTGTTTTGGCCATTTATCATAAAATGACTATTTTGCCCTTAATTTCTTTTTCTTTCATTCATTCATTCCTTGCCTAAACGTTGAATCCTTTAAAACTTAGCATTTATAATTATTTACTGCCTACAATAGTGTAGGAAATCAACGTTCTTTAGTGAAATATTTACATTTTTGGCCCCGAAACAAAAAACGACCAATTTATATCAAAACGTTCAGTTTCTCGCAACGAATAAAACTTTCAAAAGAACTATGGTCGAATTCTAAACATTTCATTACGTTTTCATTTCTTAAAATTTTGTAAAATTCATAACTTCTAAATCGAGCATAATTTTAAGAAACTATTCAGTTTCGACAAGTTCTACAACTTTTGTGTTGTAACTTTTTTAAAATTCTAACGTATAGGTGGACTTTTTAGCTGATTTTTAAATCTACCGATAATTGTTTTTTCTATGTAATTTAGTCCCTTTCTAAATTTTATCAAAACCATTACTTTCTTCTTTCTATCATCATCACCATCATCATATAACATAAAATAACCATGCCATAATGTCCATATTATATGCCATGGTTTAAACATTTATCAAACATATAATATGCATTAAAACATAAGCTTTTTCAAGCATGAAGTTTAGAATTTTACCTAAACTTCACCAAGCTCTTTGACCTCCTTTGAAATGCTCAAAACTTTGTTTTGCCTTCTTCATAAAAACCATTGCAAAACCTCATAAAAATCCCATCCAAAGTTCAAGTGAAATATCAAAATTTCCAAGAAAAGCTTGAACTTTACCTTGAAAACTCTTCAATCTTCATCTTCTTCACTTAAACCTGTTTTTATACATGATTTGTAGGCTAGAGATTCACCAAAAATTTGAGAGAGAAAGCCTAGGGGGAGTGGTTTTTCCATGGAGGAATATGGAACATTTTTTTTCTTCTTTCTTCCTTTCTTTCTTTCCTTTCTTTCCATGTTTTCTCTTTTTTTTTTCCCCACCGTGGAGACCAAGTTTGGTCTCATATATCATTAATGTATTCACACTTTTTCTTTTTCCTTTATAAAAAGGTGATGAGTCATCACTTTGGTAATCAATTAGATTACCTTAGGTGGCCAAATGTGATTGGGCCATATTTCATAGTGTGGTGGCCCAATCAAAACTTTCAAGGGGTCCTACTAACTTTTTATACAGTCTAAGTTTACACTAACAATATTTTTCTATACTGCCGGTATTCTTTTTCATACAATTCGTGAGGTCCTATAACCTTTCATACTCATTTCTATCCATCACATAATGAAATTCCAATATTACTTAACTTTGTACAGTCTAAATTTATACTGACAGTATTTTTCTTATACTGTCGGTACATTCTTTATATTGTTACGACATTTCTTATTCATCCATATTCTCCAATCAGTATTATTTCTATACTACTTTAACTTAAACAGTCTAATTTCTATACTGTATAACTTTAAACAGTCTAATTCTTACACTGTGTTAATTTTAAAATGTAATTTTTATACTGCATAACTTTATTAGTGTACTTCCTCACACTTTATTATTTTAATACCATATAATTTTTCATATTATTATACAATATTTTTTCTTAAACTATATTTTTTATTTTAATATAATTTTTAACTTAATGTGTTTTTAATATACTTAATGCTGGGGTGTTACAAGTTCTTTCCAACAGAAATAAATAAATAACTATCCTAGTAAAAGTTTCTAAATTAGATTTGAAGGACCAGAACCGCTCCAATTTTTACGTTTTAAATAATAAATAACTATCCCAGTAAAAGTTCGTGGGTTAGATTTCCCAAAAAGTCTCGTACAAGAAAGTTTGGGGATCAGTCGAATGAAAATCTTACAGCCCTCAAAAATGTATTTGTAGCAAGACAACTTTCGATAATCAATAAAAAGAGAGGAGAGAGATTACACAGGAAAAAGTAAAATATTGAGACGATGCGGTTTTTTTTCTTGTTTTCTTTCACTGAAAATTTAAAACATCAGAAAGTAGGATGAGGAAATCAGCCTAATTAATCATTCCATTTCTATGTCAGCCAAATGAGGTCTTTGTCTTTCACACCTATCTGACGAGAACTAACAAGAGAAAATTCAGAGATACAAATATAACCCACCAAAAAAAAAAAAAAAAAAAAAAACACAACTCAGAATCATAATTTTGTGGATGCGGAAGAAGACCCAAATGCCTGAACCATCAAGTGAATCAGCTCCTTCTCCAACTCAGCCCTCCTAGCCGTCAACTCAGCCTCTTCCTTTTTTACCAACATCCACTTCTCATTGAAACTCCTCATTTTCTCTCCTCCCAAACACACCAACCCTTTTTCCCAAACCCCATTATTTTCCGGCAAAATCCGAGAGAATCCCTCCTTGAGGAAGGGGAAATCCTCCAACCCAACATCATCCTTCTCCTCCTGAAAAACGACATGTCGTTTTGCCGTATTGTTACCGTTAACGACTTCCCTGCCCCAGATCTTGCGAGAGATTTTGTGGAGGCGGAGGTCATGGGGGGTCCTGATGAGGGACTTGGTCCTGGCCTGGCGGTGGTACTTGAGCTTGAGACGACGGAGCTTGTCGATGATCTGGGTGTGGCTGAATCTGCGGCCAAGAGAGGACTCGATAACGTCCAAGTGTTGGGAAGTGATTGTAAACGACAACGACGATGATGGCGAATTACACAATGACAATGATGAGGGTGAGGAGGATTTGGAGATCTTGCGGAAGGTTTTGAGGAGGCGGGTCTCGTCGGATTCGGAGAAGACGCGCTGCTGGTTGGATGATGGTGAAAAAAGGTGAGGTCGTTTGGCGGAGTTGGTCATGGTTAGAACTTCGAAGCGTTGTTGGAGATTTTGAAATTTCTCTTTTTCACCGGTTTCTTTCTTTCTATGTGCTTGATTATCTGACCTGATTGACACACAGATAAGTCCTGTGGATTTGAAATTCCATTCTCGTAAATCCCTTGAAATACAATAATTAATGTAAGAACAGGACAAAAATATACGTACATACATACATATATATATATATATATATGTTATTAAGGATAATAGCCTCTTAATTTTAAAGCCTCCGACGTTTTCTTTCATATACTTTAAAAATTATAATTTTATCTTTTAAATTTTTAAAATTTATTATTTTTTATTCTTAATTTTTAAAATTATCATTTTATCTTTATATTTTTAAAATTTCTCTTTTTGTTTTCTTATTTTTCGATTTTTTGTTTAAATATATAAAATTAAGCCTATGTGATTTGCATATTGATAACCTATAAAGACAAAAAAGAGATTTTACACTCTCTCTTGAGATATTATATTTTGTTTTTCTTGGCTTTAAGTGAAGAAAATTTTACTTTTTATAAAAACAAAATTCTTAACAATTATCCAGTAATTAAAATCTCATATTCAAGTGCAATAAATAAAAAAAAAAATTTTAAGAATGTAAAGCTTCCATTTTTTTTTTGAAGATTTTGATTTTGGTCAACTTTTATTGTAATCTTAGAGCACTCTTATTTAACCTTATGGGGTTAAAACTTCGCTACTCATAAAACAGTAGGCTTTAGTCCTCATGGGGACTTACGGCTGCACAAAAACTATCCTACACCAATAGGCCACCCAACCCCATACTGCACCTCTCAAAAAAAGCGAGTCCACATCAGTGACCCACCTTATGACAGGTTGAACCCATTCGCCAACATATACAAACAGACATGTGCGATTTTAGGATATATGCGGTAGGTTCAACTCAAATCCGTCTGCCATTTATACATTAAAAAAAACCTAATTCTACACTGTCACTAGCACGCCTACACTACATGACCTATTGCTAACTCTCCCTCCCTTGTTTCCCTCTTTTCTTTTCTTCTTCCTAATATCAGTTTTAAGGGAAAAAAACAAAAAAGAAAAAACCATAAATCATTGCTTCCCCTCTCGTCCGCCGTTGTCCTCTCCTCGGATCTCTGCCTCTCACCCACTCCCCTCCGTCCACCTCTCTGCCAGACTGCATTAAGTCTTCAGTGCTTGTTTTCCATTTTTTTTTTTTTTTTGCGTCTTCACTCTCCAGTACAATGATATTCCCCTAAACAAAATAGTGTTTTGATTCTGGTCTTTTTCTTCATACTTTACTTTATTTGCTCTGACTTTCCTTTCCTGCTTTTTTTCGTTTCTCTGCTCTTGCTCTAGGCGGGCAGCCACTGTTCTTTGTGTTGCAGTGCTGAATGGGTGCAATGTGATAAGAGCAGGAAGTGGAGGATGTTAAGCCCGGGTCTCGACACTAAAAACTTACCTCTAGAATGGTATAGACTTTTATGTCATCTCTTATTTTATGCGATCCATTTGTGTGAACTTGAAGAGGAAAATGTTCAAATATTGTCATGACAAGCCTAAAATGTGGAAAGCAAGGAAGGGTTTGATTTATAATGCTATCGATAACTTTGGAAGTTTTACTTTGATTTGTGTAGCTGTTGTCTGTTGATAGATTTGGAAGCTTTAAACGTTTATTTCTTTCTTCATTTAACTTTGGGTATTCTATGGGAATATTCCATCCTATCTGTTCAACTATTCAATTTGTGTAACTAATTTCTTCATGTTCAGGTATTTGTTTTTGTTTTTGGTTTTTATTTCTGTGAATTATAAGTTATTATTATTATTATTATCATTATTATTATTATAAGTTATTACCAATAATAATTCATTTTAGGACTTATTCTATTTCAAAACATATTCAAAATATATGCAATTTTGATTTTTCCGCAAATTCTCCTTAGTGTTTTTTCAAAAAAGAGCCTAAAACAATTTCATTGGGCTATAGTATAGACCTAAACCGATGAAACCTATCCGCACCCATCTGCGCCCGCCAAAAACCGAACCGAAACCACCCACAGTTCCAGAGGCAGTCTGCAGGTTGCTTAATCGCCAACTCACCGTCCAAAAAAAAAAAAAAGGAACCAAAACTGAACTGAAACCGCCAACTTGTTTATCTGTTCGCCCCTAGTTAAAACGCTGCTATCCACAAAACAGTAAACCCTTGTCTAAAAATGACACTAACGACAGTAAATAAGACTAAAGCTCATTGTTTTATGAGTAGCGGGGTTTTAACCATAAAGATAAAAATGATTTTTCTTATACTTTTAGCAGTTTTGATTGGTCATATGGATTATGAACTGTGTTTTTTCTTTGTGTTTAAACTCTTATTCGTTTCTTTGGTTGCGGAACTTTGTCGTTTCTTTGCTTGCTTCCGTTTTTGTCATGTCGTTTAAATTAAACCCTTGTAAAAGAAGTCTCTGCAAGAGCTCACTCGCTAGTCGGCACTTTATTTTTGGGACTGGGACTGGGGCCAAACCAGAGGTTAATTGTAAAATGGCATAATATAAGAAACTTTTATTGGTAAAATAACTTTTCAAAAATTTTAATTAGTGAAATGACTTTCTTTTTTAAAAAAGTTAAAATAAAAGTTTAATTAACTCAACAAACTAATTAAATATCTAATCAAGATTTATTTAAAAGAACCAAAAAAAAAAAAAAAAAAGCCAAATGTGAGCAGGTTCTCCATTCTAAAATAAAGCCCGGGTCCTACCTAATGCTCGTGAGATCCTTTCTTCTTGGGCCAAAAAAAAAAACCATGGTTCCTCACCCATCGGCAACCACATGCCCGCCCAAAGATCAGGATCTAAAAAATTTGAAGAAATTCATCGCATCTCTTGAATGGAAGCTTGCTTTGAAAAGGAAATAAAATCTAATTTGTTGCTAAAGTTTTAAAGGTTAGAAATTGACTTAAATCGCTTTTATAAGTTAAGTTTTAGAGGTTTATTTAGAATTGTGTGCTTACACTTAAGCTGAAAATAAGCTTTTGCACCAAAAAAAAACACAGTGATCTTAGAGATTTATAGTACCCGTTCGGAGGTGAAGATGACAAAAATTGGAACAACCGGAACAACAGACAAGTGTTTTTCTAACAGATATCAGTTATTCTGCAAGTTTTTTCAGTCGTTTGGTGATTTTATTGGGTTGTTCATAGAGTTTTTTGGATTGTTCATGGTTGATTGAAATTAGTATTTTCAATAATAATATTTTGAGTTGTATGCTTATACTTAGGCTAAAAAAAATTATCGTGACAAGGTTGAAAATGAATGAAATTGGAACAACCAAAACAATCGGAACAGCTTAAACTTGTTGTTCTAACATACATCAGTTGTTCAGCAAGTTTTTTAGATTGTTTAGGACTTTTTTGATATTTATATTTTCAATAATGATATTTGGAATTGTGTACTTATACTTAGGCTAAAAGTAAGCATTTCTGCAAAAAAAAAAAAAAAAAAAAAAAATTTCATGACGAAATGAAGATGATGAAATTGGAATGACCAGAACAAGTGGAACAATTGACATGAGTTGTTCTAACAGACATCCATTGTTCTACGAGTTTTTTTAGTTGTTAGTTAATTTCTCGATTGTACAAGGTTATTCGAAGGCAAATGTTAATATTTTTAAAAATGATCTTGATATTATATTTTATTTTATCAAATTATATATTTTTTAATTGTGTTATATACTAATTTATATATATAAATTTAGCATAGGTATGAATCATATTTGTATTCTTGTCGACTACAAGGGTAAGTGGGAGAATATGGATAACAACTCTTAGAAGTTGGTTGGAAGTGGTTTGACTAAGGGCTTTGTGGTTGATAATTCTCAAATTGGTAGAGACAATCTAGAAAGAGCTAATATCAATCGTTGTGAGTACACAATTGAAATAACATGTAAGCCCATTGGTGACATATTTGGTGAGATTGTGAGACCAATTTTTATTTCTAATGATATGGATGTTGAAAATCTTATGTTGTTGTATAAAGTAAAGAGAGGATGACTATACATGTCATTCTCAAAGAGAATCAGGTAAAAGAGAAAGAAATACGTGTTGAGGGAGGGTCCTTGATGACTATTTTAGGTGTCGGATCACTGAAGAAATCCTAACAGTTGCTAGGCATGTTTCTAATGAGATACTTGTTTATGATGAACATATGTTGCAAATTTGTTATGGGCCTCCGTTACAGATATGCACCATGAGCACAACAAACAAAGGGATCACCTGTTTTAAATCCAATTCTGACTAACGGGTTCAATACAACTTTGGAGGAGACAGCAGATATGGGTGAGCCCAATGGAAGTGACGATTGCCCTGATGGAGGTCATGATTTTCACGAGGAAGTATAAACATAAAACATGTGGAAAATGAGGTCAAAATTTAAAGAAATGTCCTAATCAACCTAATCCATCTAATGTCAGAAGCACCGCTTAGTACTCTATTTAATTTAATTTATATTGTATGCAAATTTTTTTGGTGGTATTAGTACTATTTGAGGCACTATTTATCTTCTTAATTAGAGCGCAAGTTAAATGAATTGAAGGAACAACCTGCTAGTTATTCCTACCATGTCTCGGTTGTTCCTAGCTTTTTCATAAATTAAATCATTGAAAATCATTGTTCTTCTAATATTTAGATGTGATATTGGATGTTAATGCTTATACAAGAGTGTCTTGGTGAGTAATCTAGTAGCCCATAGTGAGCAAGCATACTTGGTCTAATTTGAACAAATATGGAATTTGAAGAATAATAATAATAATAATAATAATAATAAACTCTTGAACTTAATCAAATGACTTAGTATGTGCACTAGAGTCACCTAATATGTTTTATTTAGCTTTATTGGCATTAAATTAAATGAGATATCAACTACTTGCAAGGAATATTCCATTAGTTGTTCCAATTGATTTTTCGGTTGTTCCTATATATCTTAGCTGTTCTTAGCTTTTTCATAGACTAAATCACTGAAATTCATTGTTCTTCTAATATTTATATCTGATATTGGATATTAGTGTTTATATATGAGTGTCTTGGTGAGTAATTTAATAATCCACTGTGAGCAAGCATACATACTCTAATTTGAACAAATAAAAAGTTTTAAGAGGAATAATGATAATAACAACAATAAAACTCTTGAACTTAATCAAATTCTATCATTTCTATTATCTCTGCATTGTGAAATTTGCCTTTGAGTCTCACCATCATCCCCGCCATCATTTTTTGTCTTTGATCCCCGACGAGGATCAATGAGGCTATAGAGAGTATCCAATCGATCAACCAATGACTTGTGCCTTCTAATACACGCCTCTTCATGACCCATGCCCTCAAATACATGCCTCCCCATATTAGAATCATCCCCATTGTCATTTTTGGTCTTTGGTCCTTGATGAGGTTCAAGGAGACTATAAAAGAGTATCTAGTCGATTAACCAATATCTAGTGTCTTCTAATACGAGTCCTCATGACTATTTAGTCGATCAATGAGATTTACTAGCATCTCCAAAAAGTCTTCTTGTTGACCTTGGGACTGGTTGGTCATGGCGGTCGAGAAGGGATGTGTCTAGCTATGGGTTGGGTTGGCCATCGGGGTCAAGGAAGGATATGTCGGGCCATAGGTCGGGTTGAATATGGGGGGTCGAGGATGCATTTGTCCGGCCATGGGTAGGGTTGGATGTGGGGGTTGAGGCTACATGTGTTGGGCCATGGCCGGACAAATGCATCCTCGAGCATTATAAAATGAACCAAACAAAAATCTAATTTAAGCCACCTAATTCTCCTCATCCTAATTTAAGCCAACAAATCACTCAATTACTATGTCATTATAAAACGAACCAAACAAAAATCTAACATGGACTTGTGTCATTTTTCTTTTAATAAATGAGAAGGGAAAAAAGAGAGAGAAGTAATTGAATTACAATCATGTATGACAGAATCTCATGGTTCTCGATCTCTACCTCAAAAACCACCTCCTTGTTAGAATCATCTAGGTTCTCTTTTGTACCCTGTAATACAACAAGCACCATTCTGAAACTTCATCATGGAGCGTAAATGTTACAGTTTAAAGCTTGAACGAAACTACCAGCAGTTAAATGACAACAATCCTCATGGACATTATTTTACATGATTATCTGTATCTTTTAAAGAATGTGGCTTAAGGTCAAACAACAGAATCTCTAGTTCAATATTGCATTCGTATTAAAAAAATGAAAACTTTAATTCTGCATTTCTATAAATACACTAAGAAAGTAATTTAATTGATAGTATTACAAGGGTATGCAGTTCATTCTTTTTTTTTTTTTTTTTTTTTTTTTAAGTCTATGGAGAGAGAAAATATTTTTTTTATCCAATATTGTTAAATTGGAACATTTTTTTTCTTTTCCTTATTGTAGGCATTGGATTCCAGAGATGAACATGAAAGAGGGGATTTAATGGTAAGCCTACATGAAATCTCTTTTGTTTTCTTCTTCTCCATTATTCCTGCCGACAAGAAGGGAAAATAATGCTTTGCCTTACACAAAACAAAAGGCTTCATAGTAAGAAAAAAACTATAATAATTCAAAATATGTTAAACAAAGTTTTGTTAAATCCAAGGCCAAAAGATTTCAATATTTGTAGTAACCGGATTCATAAACAGCTATCTTTTCTTGTTCGCAAAAACAAAACTAAAAAGAAGAAGAAGAGAGAGAGAGAGAGTGAGAGAAAAAAAGGGAAAAAACTCTTACAAACTTAAAAACCCTTAAAAAAATGGTTTTTTTTTCCTTTTTTCTTTTTCAGCTCACAAATATCAAATACACAATACACAACATCCACATGCCAAAAAAAACTCACGGACGTGCTCCTATTGTAGAGTGTGTGTGTATATATAATATTAATGGAAGCTTGGAACTGTTATAGTTTTGTGCTATAAAAACAAAAAAAAAGAAAACAACAACAACTATGGCAACAATTTCCCAAAAAAGGAATGACTCTATTGAATGGTCACTGATTTGTATTTGTCAATTCCCATTCATTTTAGGTGCTTGTGGTGAAAGAAAAGTGTCCTTGTGGTTTCTCAGGTTTGTGGAAGATTCCTACCAGTTACATCAACAAGGTTGGTATTTTCCTCCATCTCTGAATGTAAATTCCATACTAAATATTCTCTCTTCTCAAATATTTTCTACAGTGACGGTTCTCGTTTTATGATTTAATTACATTATCAAGACATATTTTCTGGAGCTATAAGAAACCAGTGCAAGTAATATATTATACAGAAACATTTATACAAACAAAACCCATTTTCTATTGAGATTGGTCTGAAATTTTTGTAGCAAAGATGTTGAAGATGCGGAGAAGTGGTTTTAAACCCACTTTCATTTTCGACACTGCCTTTTGTGTTTTGCAATGTCCTTGGACGTACGTTTTCTACTCCTGCCTTGCTGAAGAAGAATTTCATTGCTCACAATCATTCCAAGGCCTCTCCAAAAGACAGAGAATGCCAAAACAAACAACAATAACCACCACATGGAGTTGGAGTTGGGGATGAATCTTGAACATGCTTTGGATTCCTTTCACACGATGCTCCGAAGCCGTCCTTGTCCTTTTGTTGTGACATATAGTTCACTCATTGACGGCCATTGCTTGCGAGGGGAAATTTATGAGAAATTATGCAACCAATGATTAGCAATGGTTGCGGATGCAATGTACATAGTTCCAGATGTTATTGCTGGTTTGTGTAAAGTTGGGAGAACTCGTTCTGCTCAAGATCTCCTTCACAAGATGCAAGCTGTTGCGCAGCCGCCAGATACCTATGCTATTTTACTAGATGGCTTATGCAAAAATAAAGATTTTGAAGAGACGATAACTTTATTTCAAGATATAGAAGAGAAGAAGTTACCACCTAATATTGTCATCTACAATATTCTCATTGGAGGTATTTGTAATGCTGGAAAGCTTGCAGTTGGAATATGGATCTCTTTCACAGAGAACCCATCTAAAGGCTTACAAAACAATGTGCGGACTCACAGCATTATCATCGATGGACTTCTTGGTGGAGGCCTTGTAGATGAAGCTCTAAATTTGCATAAAAAAATGGAAGAAAAAGGTTGCCCTCCAAATAATTGCACATATAATTTAATGATTCGGGGACTTGTTCTTCACGATGAGATACCAAGAGCACTGCAGTTTAGGAATGAAATGGTGGCAAAGGGTTTCTCTGCTGACGCTTCAACCTTTTGAGTTGTTTGTCGATTTGATTGCTAAGAGTGAATTAGATCCTTACTTGCAGCCAGTAGTACAAAAGATTCTGCAAGTTCTATCCATTATTTTTCTACAGGAAGATCAAAATATTGTACTCCATTTTTAGCTTATTTTTGTTTACATGATTTGAACGGTCTAATTTGTTCCAATCTGTGGGTTTAAACCCAAACTACAAAGATTTACTTTTGATATGTAATGTATGAAAGTATGTGTTTTGAACAGAAAAAATTCTTAGTTATTAACATTTTCCTCAAAAAAAAACTCTATTATCTTTTGCAGCATTGTGAGTGATATCTTTTGGGGATAGGCGGTTTTGGATGACTTGCCTCTCACGGTTAAAGACGCAGTTAACTTTTTGAACTAAACCCATATTGTCTAGGTGAAAACGTGTCTCGACTGTGGCCAACCACTCTATTTCATATTAGGCTTGAGATGTTATTTAAATAAAACTGACAAACTTGTTCATTAACCATGGATGAGATGTTATGATTAAAAGAAAACTCGATTTCATAAAAGTTTATACAAAGTTTCATTTTAATTAAATTGACTAAATAAAGTTTAAATAAGCTAGGAGAAGGATTAAAGCACATGGGTTTACCTGACACACACATAAGAGTAAAGGTTAATGGACTCTGCTAGGCCAACACTTTAACACCTCTATAGGCTAGCATGCTACGAGAATATTGTTGGTAGTTTGGCACAACTTTTTTAAATGAAACATGAATTAAACACTTTTTTTCTTTAAAAAAAAAAAAGATGGCATTCTCTTGGACAGATGAGTGTATAAATTGAAGGGTATATTGGAAAATACAGAAAAAAAGAAACTAGTAAAATGGGGCATCACTAAATTGGTGCAAATCTCACTGTGGCTTATAATTTCCAAGCACAAAACTAAACTAGACAGTTGGGTTTATAGTGGGAAAATATTGATGGAGTATAAGAATTAATATTGGATCCGCTATTGACTTAACTTCATACTTATAAATCCAACCAGACATTCCAAGAGTTGGTGTATTTCTTTTATTCTAAGATGAGATGTTTCAGCAGAATGAGATTGACAAACTTGTTCATTGACCTCAATTTAACTGCAGCCAGGAGTTGTGTAAGCATCCTATCCTTCAACATCTTCCTAACCTTCCTAACTTCATTCTTATTCCCCAATTCTCCATATATGTTGGCCAACATACTAGCATAACCACCATTATGTGGATCTATCTCCATTAGTTTTCGCAGCACAAACTCGGCTAAATCCGTGCGCCGATGGATTTTGCATCCGTTCAGCAGAGACCCCCACACTGCTTCGTCAGGGTCCCTTTCCATTCCTCTGAAGACATCCATGGCTTCGTCAAACCGGCCAGCTTGACCGAGTAGGTCTACCAAGCAGCCGGAGTGTTGAATCTCAGGCTTTATCTCGTACACGTTAGTCATCAAATCAAAATAAGCAACACCTTCCTCAACCAATTTTCCATGAGTACACGCGTTAAATAAGCCGATGAAAGTTATTTCGCCCAGTCTTACGTCGTCTTTAGATGCTATCAACTCCTCGAAAACGCCAATTGCACTCTTGCTTTCGCCATGCAGTGCGTACCAGTTGATCATGGAATTCCAAGAAGTCAACTCTTTTTGCAAGGCCGTGTCCAAAACCCTCCTTGCTTCTTTCAAGCCGCCACATTTCCCATACGTATCCACCAACGCATTCGAGATGAACGAATCTGGCACTAGCCCATTTCTACAAGCATAGCCGTGTATCCACTTACCAAGCTGGGGCATACCGTTATGCCCACAAGCTGAAAGCGCAGACGCAACCGTGACATGATTCAGCCTAAAACGACAACCCTCCATAAAAAAACAACTCACCAATCTTTTGAACAGCAAAATCGCCAGCGAGAACAGCCCGTTCTGAGCACACCCCGCAATCATCCCGGTCCGGCATTCTCTCAAACAAAATCACAGGGTTATCCACATCCCCAATCCTAATGTAACCATAAACCATAGCAGTCCAAGTAACAACAGTTCTCGCACGCACTTCATCGAACACCTTCCGAGCATACACAGCCCCAATAGCCCATCTCGCATTAATAATCAACAAGCGCAGTTTGCACAACTGGTTTTCGTCCAAACCGGTTTTGACGACCTCGGCATGCACGGATTTTCAAGCACGAGGCTCCGTAACTTCAGGAGCAGATTTCAATACCTGTGGATAAACAAAGTGGTTAGGACGAAAACAGGAACAACAAGAAGAGATTGTTCTACGGCCAAGCATGTGGAGAAAGAGCTCGAGAGAAGAGCGGTGATGTCGGTGGGAAGTGTAGGCAGTGATCATGGCGGCGAAAGCGTGGACATTGGGAGAGGTGAGATTGTAGAAGATAAGGCGGGCGTAGGGGAGGTTTGAGAGAGTAGTGGTGGCGAAGCGGAAGAGATTGAAAGCGCAGAGTTGAGTTTGGGAATGCTGAGAGTTATGGACAAGGCTTGGGGTTGCTTGAGGTGGTTGAGGTTGTTGCATTGGGAGAGCTTTTCCAAGAAGACGAGTTGTTGTTTTTGGTCTGCTATGCTCATGCATCTTTGGGGACAGAGCATTGCCTTCTCGACTAATTTTCTCTCCTCTTTCCCACAAATACTTATTTGTGGACACGAAGGACGTGGTCTAATTTGTGGACACGAAGGACGTGGTCTAATGGCTAGGATGCCTTTATTAGGTATCTTTTTTTGTCCATCTAGGTTCGAGTTTCGTTATATCTTACAAGGCCCCCGCTATAGTTTTGACTGTTGATACATTGGGATGGTGACACAAGTGAAGACCCTAGGTTGTCGAATAAGAGAAATTAATATAATGTCCTAATTGTTTCTTTTGTAGTTCCGAGATTGCCAAAGTGCTGAAAGGGATAGTGACAGGATGTGGACCATTGAATCCCTTCTTTATTGAGCAAAAAAAAAAAAAAAAAGTACTTATTTGTGGAAAATTGTTTCGTTTTTCTTTTGTCTCTCTTTTTGGTTTTTGGAAAAAAAAAAAACTGGTATAAATGTAACAGCCAAAGATTTAATTAAGTGTAATTAGCGTAAAATGATGGATTAATGCTCCTTATTGTAATTTAAACTTAACTAGATTATTTTGTGATATTTTTCAATTAACTTCAATTTTAATTATTTTTATTAGTTATTTTAAATTTTGAAACAAAACAATTTGACAAATTTTAAACAAGTCTCCTCTTATTAAAATGCAGACAACCTTGAAGTTTGTTCATGAAAACCAAGTATAGCCCATGGTTTTCTCCAAAATCAGCTGCTCTCTCTATTTATTTCCTCTCCTTCCCCTCACTTCACTTGTTTCTCTTTCCTCTCTCTCTTTCTCTTCTTTTCCCTCTTTCTCCAGTCACTCTCTTCTCTCTCCCTTTCTCTGATTTTCCAGCCGTTTTGGGGGCTAAGAAACAAGGTTGAAGTCCCCTCGAATTAGCTTAAAATCGTCCATTGATGTAAGCCTTCTCTTCCATTGTCAAAGTTTCTAAGTTAGGTTTCCAAATTTTCAAATTTCCTTAAATGTTGTAATCCGAGTTTCGTTGAGCCCAAATAACGTTTAATCTAATTTGTAGAGTGCGTTTTATAATGAATCTAAGCTAATTTGAACGAAAATGAAGCTAAATCAAGTTTTTTCCTTTTTTCTCATTTCTGGAATAATTTAAAAATTTTCGTGAAAAACTTGTTTAAAAGTGTTCCAACATGTTTTTTTTTTTAATCATTTTTGAACATTATGTATGCTCTAGGAACTGTAAAAACAGGTTTAAAATGAGATTTGAGCTCGAGAAAGTCCAGGCTCGAATTTTGAAAATTTTCAAATTTTGATAGATCGGCAAGCCAAATTCAATAGTTTGGTAGGTCGGATTCATACATTCTGTAGGCCTAACTCAGGCGAGTTTCGCAACCTAGATGGTCAGTAGGCCGAACTGAGCAGTTTGGCAGGCTGAACTAGGAAATTCGACAGGTCAACCGAACTTTAGAAAAATGACTAATTTTTATCGATTTTTTGTTTAAAGCATAAATAAAGACTTTAATCTTATGGCATGATTTTGTAAACATAAATGCACACTAAGACACCATGAGTTAGTACAGTATTATAGAGTACTCCAAGGTGAATATTGACAGATTTAAATTTCATTTAAGGTTGTTTGCGGTTCCGTGGAGCGAACATGTAGCTGGTCGGGATTGCAAAGTGAGTGCTATCAAACTAGATAACGAGGTAGGACTTCTACCCTCATTCTTTGCTAGCCATGATTTTAAAAGAGTTTTGGCCACAAAGTATTTTTTGAAAATGTTTTTATGAAATGAATTTATTCGATTATTTTCAAAAGATGTAGAATGATGAAATGATCATAATGAACAGAATAATGAATGTAAATAAGAACACTCGGTAATATGAGACTCGAATGATATAGAGCCAAATGTGTCGTAAACACCGTTCGGAATGATATTAGCGTAAGATGCCATACTCATAGATCAGGTTGTGTAGAGTGCAACCTTGTGGGTAGGTCCTGAAACCCAGCTAAGCCACTACGGTGGTGATATTATATGGCTTTACTCAGATATAAATGATAAAGAAATTGTAAATGGATGTGGACTGGTTTGGTAAGTATGATATCAAGGAAATTTACTTATTGTATTTTATAACCTTTTGTCTAAGAAAGATTTACATATTAGGGTTTATTATTTTTTTAAGTTTAAGTCCTATTGAGCCTTCCACTCATAGTTTTATTTGATTTTAAAATTTCCCCCCATTGGGTGAAGTGCAACATAGGGCTGATTGGGACTCTACCGAATAGACGCGTGGAGCGTAGGAGTTTTTAATTAGGTTATTTACTTATGTAATCAAGGCATGTAATATTTAATCGTTTTCTTTTGATTGGACTATAGTTGTATGTATTTATGTCGATACTATGTGTGTGTACAAATATAGGTCCGGTGTGGCCAGATAAGTTCTTAACTGCTTTATTTATTTTGTTTAAAATTTTATCATGTCTTATTTATTATGCAATTAATTAATTAAAAACTTGGTTTAATTAATTTAATTAATCTGCCATATCACCACCTAAATGCGGGTACCTGACAATAAATTGCCAGTGTAATATGGTGTTTGAAAAAAGAGTTGAAACCTATAGTTTGAACTTCATTACAGTAATATGTGAGAGCATTACATTGTAAAGAGTTGGACCTCTTCTCTCAAACATCCTATAAGTTTAAAAATCTAAAACACCCAAGTTAAGGAGCAAGAGGATCCCCATTGCCTATTGATAATCTTTGTTCATAGTGCATGTTTTCACATTTGAACCGATCAAAATTATTTTTCTATAGATGTCACAGCTGAAATACAATACTCACTAGAGAAATTGCTAAAAAAATGAAAACTTTATAATATTTGCAGTCTTGATCAATTTTAGGTCTATTGTTTTTAATGAGACCTTGAATTTTTGGTTATCACCATTTGGACTCACTTTGTTATTTTTGTTTGAGAATTTAGATTTAAAAGTCTATAGTTTAGATCAATATTGTTAATCATAAAAAAGAATACGTGGGTTTCCAAGCAGACGAGTTTTTGTTGTTGCATCGTCTCTTGAACTTTTTGTCTTTTCATTGTTGATTCGATAGGATTTGCACTTAGTTTTATTTTGACTATCTCGATTGTTTTGTTTTTTTTTTTTTTTAAGGAATCTTGTTTGCATTTTGGCTACCAATTGTTTTTTTTTTAAGGAAGGTTTTTAATATTTTTGTTAGTAAATTGTCTATAAACAGAACAAAACGGACAAGCTATGGTGTTGGAAAATGGAAACAATCAAGTAGTTGGATGAATATGAAAAAAAAAAAAAACATAAAAGAGTAAATGATAAAAAATATGAAACATAAAGTTCTATTTATAGATGAGATGATAATGATCAATAGTGGCGCTGATTGATTGATATAATCAATCGTCTAGGGTTGAATGAATATTAAGGAATTCAAGGTAAAAAATGGCTAGGTAAATTCCCTGATATTCTTTTTAGAATAACGATACATGTAATTCTTTAACTAATTATTTCAAACCTTCAATGTTAGACTAGGTGCCCTAAGAATTAAATGATGTAATAGTTTTTAGAAACATTTAATCAATAAAGAGTTTATTATGTGTTTTATATATTAAATGTTGTTATCTTTATGTTTATTTATGTTGAATGTATGATAAGTAAATAAAAGCCTAAGACTGTCTATTTAAACCTTTGCAGAAGACATGAATCTTAAAGGTGATAGTCTAAATGATAAGATCCACTTTTGAAGGAATAAAGTTAGATGCTTTATTCATGTTAAGATTGTTATGTTGTCTATTTTCCTAACGGGATATGACTTGTCTTTGTCATTGGAGTTAGACCACGAGTGGAAGCATTAGTATATTATTATAGGTGATGATATATTAGATCGGGATTAAAGATTAATTGATTTGATTAAAAATTCTATTTGTTTAAATCAATTAATTTTAGACAATCATATATATTGCATCTTAATCGTGAATGAACCAATAGGTCCGTATTCTTGACTTGTGTCTTTTGATGTACCAAAGAGTAACATCCTGAATTATATGAATGTATGCATACTGGTACGTTGGAGACATAACTTTTGATTGACATAGACTCATTATTCATAGAAATTGAATCCATAGCTCTTTTGTAGAGTTAATGATATTTTCTTATATGTATTATCTTGTAATTAGAAATTAGAGCGTTCAACCATTTGGATACATATATATAACCAAATGTTATACTATTTGTTATTGATTATGAATAGTAAGTATTCTAGTAGTAAGATAATAGAACATAAGATAAAAAAAATCAAAAAGGTAAAATAGAATTTATCCTTAAACCAATTATGAATATCCTATGAGAATGTTACATATTTTTATATATTATAAATAGTAAACTTATTGGAGTTTCGAAGTTTTATATAGTTCAAGAGTGTAGCTCAAAGCTTTTAGTAGAATAGCTTTAGAGTTGATAATTAGAGAATTACGTATCAAGAATGTACTATTTTTGATTATAGGATCTTTATCTTCCCCTTTGTTAGCTCATAATATTTCTCGTAATAATAAAGCATGTTTTTCCTACAAATTAGTAACTTATGTTATTTATTAGATCAAATAAATTTGATATATTGGATTTCACTACTACAAATTGTGGATTCTACGACAGTTTATAACCGTCGTGGAAAAATTTCACGATGGTTAAAAAACTGTCGTAAAAACTTCAGTCGTGGTACGACATGGAGTTTTCACGATGGTTATTTACCGTCGTGTAATATAAAAATTGGCACAGGAAAAGATTGTAATGTAGTAATTTTTTAAGATGGTTTTTTGAAAAACCGTCGTAGAAAATTGACATTCTACGATGGTTTTTCAAAAAACCGTTGTGGAATACTAAGGATTTCATGATGGTTTCTTGAAAAACCATTGTGGAAGCTTTATGATTCCACGATGGTTTTTCAAGAAATCGTCGTGGAATGCCAATTTTTCATGATAGTTTTTTAAAAAATCGTCGTGAAAAATTTGTATTCCCAAAAAAAAAAAACCTCCAAACATGTGGTGGGTATCACAATAATACTTAGGCATCACAAATATATAAAAAGTAACCTAGTCTCACACCAAAATGCTAAATGTTGTTTAAAGTTCTTTCAAACACCAAATACAAGTAACATATACTAAATGGCAAAAAACAAATTAATATAACTAATATTAAAACTAAAAATAAAGTTAAATAACACTAAAATAACCAAATAATGCTAAGTTTAGAACTAACAATAACACTAAAACTAAAAGTAATGGTTTAAAATTTACCAACGGTGGTGGAGTCGGTGGAATGACAAAGGACGAGTCGAATGATGGTGGAGTCAGTAGAATGTTAAGGGATGAGGATTAACGGTGGTGAATGGCATCGGGTTTGTTAGGTGGGTCGTGGAGAGAGTGACAGAGGAATGTCAAAGTCGGTCGAATGCCGTGGGTGTTGGGTTCGTCGGTGGTTAGGTCGTGGGGAGAGGAGTTAGAGAGGGAAAGGGGTTTGAGAGTTAGTGGGTTTGAGTTAGAGAAATTTTGAATAAATAGGAAAAATCATGTCGTTGGCGCGGGATTAAATTTTGGGAGATACTAAAAATTTCAAACATACGAAACATTTCATGATAGTTTTTACTAAAAACCGTCATGGAAGCCTCGGTACCTTTCATGATGGTTTTTATAAAAACCGTCGTGGAAAGTCCTAAGGTTTGAAATTTTTAGTATCCCGTCCAAATTTAACCTTCGTGAAAGATTAAATTTTGGTAGGCTACTAAAAATTTCACATATGCAAAATCTTCCACGACGGTTTTTATAAAAACCGTCATGAAAGGTTAAATTGGGTAAGATACTAAAAATTTTAAACATCCAAACCTTCCACGATGGTTTTTATAAAAACCATCGTGGAAGGTTCTGAGGCTTGAAATTTTTAGTATCCCGCGCAAATTTAACTTTCGTGAAAGATTAAATTTTGATGGGCTACTAAAAATTCCAAATATGCGAAACATTTCACGATACCTTTCACGACGGTTTTTACAAAAACCGTCGTGAAAGAGCTTCCATGACGGTTTTTGTAAAAACTGTCGTGGAATGTCTTTCACGACTGTTTTTGTAAAAACTGTCTTGGAAGGTCTATAGGTTTAAAATTTTTAGTTTCCTGTCCAAATTTATTTTTCGTGAAATATTAAATTTTGACAGGCTATTAAAAATTTCAAATATGCAAAACATTCCACAACGGTTTTTATAAAAACCATCATGAAAGGTTAAATTAGGCGAGATACTAAACATTTTAAACATAAAAACCTTTTAAGACGGTTTTTATAAAAACCGTCGTGAAAGATGCGGGCTTTTAAAAGTTCAAATATGCGGAATCTTCCACAACGGTTTTTTTAAAAACAGTCGTGAAAGGTTAAATTTGACGAGTACTAAAAATTTCAAACATCCATACCTTCCACGACAGTTTTTATAAAAACCGTCGTAAAATATAACTAAAATTTACCTTCCATGACGGTTTTTAAAAAAGCCGTCGTGTAAGATTTAATCTTACATGACGGTTTTTTTAAAAACTATCGTGGTAGCTCCCGCCAATACCACGACGGTTTTCGTCTTTGCGGGCGTAACTCGTCGTATTTTTTTTCCTTATCACGACGGTTTTTGAGAAACGGTCGTTAAATAAATGTCGTATAATCTCGAATTTGTTGTAGTGTTTAATAATTTATGTTAGTTTATTGGTTGAATTAATTTTATTAATTAATTCAAGATAAGCATGTTGAATTATTTAAAATAGATTTTATTTGTATGAGATTATCTAAATATGACTGTCTTAATTAAATAACTTTTTTATTAGGTTATTTGAATTAAAACTGAGACTAGTCAAATAAGATTGGATTTATCTAATCGGTTGAAATCGGGTGATTAGATAAGTCTGAGAAGTACAAAAAGGCATCTACCAATTCGGCCATGACATCACGGTCGATTGCCATACATAGGCGTCATCGACCGTGCTTGTTTTTTTAGTAAAATTGTGAATGCGTTTTTAGCTTAGATTTTGAGTGATTCGAATTTTGAGACCAAATCTGATAAAGACTAGCCAATCCGACCTCTTTTTAAAGGGAACAATTTTCTATTGTTTTTTAGATCATTTGAGAAATTTAGAGAAAAGTTTTTTGCTAGGAAGACTCTGAAACTCCCATAGAGCTATTGTTTAATATCTCCAACCTTAGCTTTTGGTTTCTCAAGTGGTTGAAAAGAGAGGTCACTTGAGGAAAAACTGAACAACGTGAAACCACCCCCATTCTGATCGAGAAAAGAGAATAGTAAGAAAGACCAGTTAGATGAGACTCTTCCGGTAGATTTCTCTTGTTATAATTCTTGTAGTTTTCTGGTTTGCTAAGAGGTACGAAAGATCTTTTATTAATTTATATATATAGCATGTCTAACTTGTTTTTGGAAAAACGTTTTAACTAAAAATTTTTAAAATCTATTACGTATTCCTCTTCCAACAACCAAATGATATGGTCATTGTTATCGACAAGACAAGTGTCATGCTAAACACAGTCTTGATCATTGTCGATCTTTGTGTAATAGACAATGGCAGAGCTAGCCTTTTACTTGATTGGAGGCGGTGATGTATACTTTTTTTTTTCAAGAATAAATGACATAAAATTTACATCACAATATTTTTTAAAAATTGCTAGATACATATTGAGAGTTTTATGCTATTAAAAATACCCTACAGGTAGGATTTTTTTTCATGAAATGTTTGATTTTTATTAGGGTGTTTAACATTTTTAGTTTTAACCAAAATTTTTGGTTGCTATATTACAAAGATATCACATGTTATAGTGTCAAGAGAAAGTAAGCTACAATATAAATCTGTTACACAATACGATGGTTTTAACTCAAATGATTTGAACTAATGCTCCCAAATACTCTACAAATGTATGAAAAAAAAATTTGTTTTGTATATCTTTTTTATTTTGATATGATTTTAGTCATACATAGTGTTCAAAAACATATACTAATGATAAAGATATTCTCACTAGAGTTTTTTTCATTTTTATTTTATATATTTTGATAATATAAAAAGCTACCAAGTTTAGCTTATGACTAATTAGGCATAAGAAATGGTATTGCATTGGGGAGTTTTTTTATACTCAAATGTCAATACTTGACATTGGCACAACATTGTTGCATTTGTATTTGAGATGTTCTAAAACTTAGTGGGGCATATGTGAAAATATTAAATCTCATCGAAGGCTTTACATAAAAGTTATAAAATTTAAAGGGTTAAATTTTAATTTTGAAAAAATAATGCCCTACTCGCCCCACCTAGTTCCGCCATTGGGAATAGACGACCAAAACTAATTTATTCTTTTATTTTTTTGAGTGAGTTGAAAGAATTAAAAAGATGGGCGAACGATTTATACGAACTAGATTTTATTTGTTTCCGATTGAGAGAGAGGAAAATCAAATCAAATCCTCTCTATCTTTTTAAAGCTTTTTTTTTTTTTTTTTTTTAAATTGAAGGCTTTTGCTTGATTTTTCTAGCTTTTCGAGTTTGTTTTTAATTGCCGTAGGATTGTTTCTTCTTGATTTTTTGAACTCTTTTTGTATTTTCTTTTTCACTTTATTTAAGAAAATGAAGTGAGTGACATGGCGCAAAATGAGTGGTTTAACATGAACCAAGTAAAAATAAAAGTTTTATTCCTTTTATAATGTTTCAAATTTGACCCATTTACAGCGTATGGCGCAGATTTATCACTACACAACATTTGAATTGACTTCATTAACACTTCTTCGAAAGTAACAATTCTGTAAGGGATATTTATTACCATTCTAAAGAATGGGGAACAGATGATACAAAGTGTCCACTCTGTAATCAGTTGTTAAAATTCTTCAAATCGTTCATTTGAAAAAAATTAAAACTCTTGTTATTGGATGATCATGATATTTTTTAAAAATCGAAGTTCTTGATCAATGGAGGGACAATATTACGATTTTTGTTCAATAAAATACCAAAGTGGATAATTGATTAATTTCATACTAAAAATAATCGTAGAAAATCTTTTGATAATACAAATTCTTATTTCTCAATGATATTCTATGATCAAGACAATTGGTAGAATCCCATGAAACCATTTCATAGAAACTTATTGATATCATCTTTTTATAAATACTAAACTTTACAAGAAATTTTATAGTATTATACATTACATTGTACCATTTTAGTCCTGACCGTAGCTGAGAAAAAGAGAAAGGGAATGAGCTCTTAAAAGGGCCTGATCATAATTTATGAGAAATCTATGCGAACTTGTCGCTTATTACTTAAATAAGATTACATCGATCCCAAATATTTGTCCAAATAGACACAAAACATATCATTTAATAACATACCTCCGGAGCCCAGGAATGTGCGTATTTATAATATAGTCTTCCCAATCAATGCAGGCCGGATCAAAATCAAATGCCTCTGCATCGTAAATCTCCTTCGCTTTTTGTCGCAGCCTCTCTGAGTTTTTGTCGTCAAAGCTGCATTTTTTTTTAAAGGAATGTAAAGGCTAATTAGTTGTTTATTCATATCATTTATTTTATCACAAAATTTATATAATAAATGTCCCCTAAACTTTTTAATTTCAGATGGGTAATTGACGGTTTCTCATGTTTTTAAAATTTTAACTAACGTAAAAGGTCTAAAAAAATGCACTTATCATCGACGTAAAAAGTGTTATTGTGCATAATTTTATGTCGATCAAACAAAAAAAAGATGTAAAAATTTCCCAAAAAACACTTTGGTCGAAGCATGACCGACGTAAAAACCGTTCTTTGCCCACTTCTATTTTCGTTAGGTGGACATAAAAAACGTTCATGTCGGTCAAAATGTCCAACGGACATTGAGTCACTTATGTTTGTTCCCCATATTGTAGTAGTGGGTGTAGAGAGAAGAGTTTTCTAATCTGAGGGGCTGCGAACTTCCGCAGTTTCGAAGATAAGAGATGTGATTATAGTAAATGTACAATAAAGTATAAATACGAGGTTGCTTAAGAGAATAAAAAGGGAAAAGGTAAAGGGAAAGAAAGAAGAAACAAGCCTCAATGCCTTGTCCATATAGTCGAAAATGTACATTGTAGAGTAAAATTGTCCTTTCTATCACACAATTGATTTGCTGCATCTCAAAAAACGACTAGCGACACTTTTGTTTGGAAAACTAAACAAAGGAAAAATCTTGTTGCAATTTCAAAGTTTAAGGAGGATGGATGATGTGAATCAAAATTTACGGGTACATTAGCATGATACTAAAAGCTTAGGGGAAGTTTTGAACTCTTTCGTTTGTTAGTCACCCTTTTTTCTTGCACTCTTACTGGGGGATTTTTTTTTTCCTTCAATTTTCTGAGTTTTATAGTTAGTAATTTGTATTCAATATGTAACAATCAAATAATTTTTTATTAGTACAGAAAACAGTCCCAAATATATTCAAATTAAAAACGAAATTACGAATTTTATAATCACATGATTACTTGTTAACACTTCTTTTGTTTTTTGGTTTTTTTTCTTTTTTTTTGTTTTACATGGAATTCATGATTCATATAACATATTTAAAACGAACCGCGGATTAATAGAGAAACATGAGTACTACATATGCATATATCCAATTCAAAGCCTTGAGCATTTCCCAAATCGTCGTCTTCAGTCTTGGGGAACTTAACAAGAAAATTTAAGGCTTGGATAGAAGTATTTAAGAATAAAATTAAATGTAAAAAATTACTTCTAAAATATTATCTTGTCACTGGTTATTATCGTCTTCAAATTTCTTGTTTAGCAAATAAATCTTGTTTTAAAAAAGGGAATTAATAAAGTAAAATAATTAGTGTAAAGAGTAGCAAGTAAAAGGCTGTCAAAATGTGACTATCAATTTAAGCTGATATTATTAACCAAATCAAAATAACGCCCTCCGCTCGGGGTCTCAGCTAGGGTTTCCTTTAGGGCTGTGAGTGGTGAAACTCACCTTCCGTGTAGGGTTTTCTTTTCTTTTCTTTCTTGTTCTATGTGTTTAGTATTGAAGGTTGATCATGGAGGAGATAACAGGGAAATGGAGAGATTTGACTATCGATGTGAAGGTGGAGGAAGTTGCCAGAATCGATGATGCTATTTTTGGGGGAGGAGAGAAGAACGATGAGGAGTGGCCTGCTTGGTAGATTGCTCTCCTCCAAACCATACAACAGAATATTTTTCAATCGACAATGATTGATATTTGGAGCGTAAAAGGTGTTGAATCGAGGGAAGTGACGAAAGATATTTTTCTCTTTTCCTTTGACGATGTGCGTGCAAGAGATCGAATCTTTGATTTAGAACCATGGACTTTTGATTGGGCGCTGGTGGTTCTAAAGGCAGTGCAGAGTGGAGACTTTTGATCCGGCTCTTTGTGTGTCGACGATTGGGATTGAGGAAGTGGTTACGGAGGGGAATTCTGAGTTTCCGTTCCAATTCTCTTTAGAATATGTTGTTGGGTGGCGTAAGAGGGAAGGTCGGAAGTGGGAATCGGAGTCTAACTCTTAAGAAATTGGATTTGAATTCCATTCCTAGGGCGGGACAAGGTGGGGTGGTTAAACGTAAGAACAACAACAGGAGCAGCTAGTCGGAGGTGTTGAATCGACGGAAGTGACAAAAGATATTTTTCTCTTTTCCTTTGACGATCTGATCTGCATGACGGAGATTAGATCCTTGATTTAGAACCATGGACTTTTGATTGGGCGTTGGCGGTTCTAAAGCCGGTAAAGAGTGCAGATTTATTCAAAACTATGGGTCCAAATCCATTTCTCCTCTTAGAAGGACGTCTTCCGTAGGTGGGTGAACGGGTAGGAGATGTGATCGGAATGACAGTATCGGTGGAGAATTATTCTAATGTAAGACATGTGAAAAGTAAGGCAATTTTGGAAGTGGGGGACTTTTTTACTCTCGATAATGTTTTAACGAAGCACGTTGCCGATCACGTGACCTTGAATGGGATTTTGCATGAAAACACTCCCTTATGCATGGGGTCAAGAAGGTTGATTCAAAACCTCCCAAGCCGTCTGATATCGGCTTTGTTCGTTCGGAGACTTCTGATCCGACTGTTTGTGTGTCGACGGTTAGGATAGGGGAAGTGGTTAAGGAGGGGAATTCTTAGTTTCTGTTCCAGTTCTCCACAGAATATGCTGTTGGGTGGCATAAGAATGAAGGTCGGAAGTGGAAATCGGAGTCGCGCACTTAAGAAATTGGATTTGAACTCCATTCCTGGGGTGGACAAAGTGGGGTGATTAAACGTAAAAACAACAGTGGGAGCAGCTAGTCAGAGGTAGAGAAGAAGCAAAAGGTGGTTTTAGGCGATGTTACAAACTTGGCAAATTCGGCAGAGGTTGCGGGCCAAATGATCATCTTATGTTGGAACACTCATGGTCTTGGGGACCATTGAGTGGTCGATAAATTACGTATGGTCATACGCAGCGTGTCCCCATGCTCTTCCTCTCGGAGTCTAGGTTACATGGCAAAGTGGCGGAGTCGATTAAAGGTGAGTGGGTTATAACAACGGGGGTTTTGTTGATTGTGTGGGTCGGAGTGGAAGATTGATTTCAATGTGGAATGACGAGGCACCGGTTGACGTTAAAAGTTTCTGGAAGTTCCATATTGATTGTTTTATTTTGGCTGCGCCATCGAATATTTTGCGTTTAACCGGTGTTTATGGGAATCCCGATCGGAGCCAACGAATGCATACTTGGGCACTTGTCGGAAGGTTGAAGTCTATGTTCTCCCTTTCATGGCTCTTGGGAGGTGACTTTAACGAAGTTCTTTTTCCGTCGGAGAAGGTAGGAGGAGATGAACGACCCCGTGTTAGCATTAGACAGTTTGGTGAAACTCTTGATGAGTTTGGCTTACACGAGTTGGGTTTTTTGGACCAATGATGACATGGAATAATAAGCAGGATGGGGAGGGAAACATACTAGAAATGTTGGATAGATTTATTAATGACGATCAGTAGAGGGACTTGTTTCCTGATTACTCTATTCGGCATTTAGATTTTTATGGCTCCAATCATCGTGTAATTTTCTTGTCTCTCAAAGGTGGTGCTGTTGGCTTTGGGCGAGGTCCTAAGAATAAACGGTTTTTGTTTGATCTGTTATGGATGGTGAGCGAGGATTTCAAGGATATGGTCGGGAGTAGCTGGGTCACAGGTGTTGATGGTGGTAGATGTTCGTGTTTTATGAAGATACTAGAAAAGTGTGGTTCTGACTTGAAGGAATGGAGCACAATTACCTTTGGTAATCTCTCTTGGAAGGCACAGGGTTTACTAGACGAGATCACGGCTGTTAACATAAGGCTGTTTTCCTAGGAAGTAAAGCGACTCATTAGCGCCAAAGAGACCGAGCTTAATCGAGTTCTAGCTTTGGAGGAGCATTATTGGCATCAAAGAGCGAGGGTTGAGTGGCAATGAGGGGTTGATCGCAATACCAAATTTTTTTACTCCAGAGCTACAAAAAGAAGGAAGAGGAATCAGATTAAAGGGTTGGAAACAGCTGGGGTTGTGTGGGTGATGGATGAGAATGATATAGTGGCTGAAATTGAAAATTATTTTCAGTCAATATTTGTCTCGTCTTCATCCTCTCAACGGGACCTTGATACTGTGGTAAATATGGCAGAACCGAGGCTTACTCGAGATGCGAGGGATCGACTTGAGGCTCCATCTCGCTCAAGAGGTTAAAGCTGCTTTGTTTAGTGTGGGGCCAAATAAAGCTCCTGGCTCGGATGGCTTCCATGCAACTTCTTTCAGAAAAATTGAGAGATTATGGGTCCGGATGTTATTGCGGTAGTACTTGGGTTCCTTAACGGGTCCGATTCTGTCAAAAAGCTTAATGAGGCGCATGTGGCTCTTATTCTAAAGATCAATGATCTGAGAACGGTATCCGATTTTGGGGCGATTAGTCTTTGTAATGTCTGTTACAAAATCATTTCAAAGACGCTTGCAAATCGCTTAAGGGGAGTCTTGTCGGATTTGATTTTGGAAGAGCAATGCGCTTTTGCGCCAGGATGCCTCATCACTGATAATATGTCGGTGGCTTTTGACAACCCGCATAACATCTGACGTAAAACAGGAGGAAATTGTGGTTTAATGAGGCTGAAGCTAGACATGAGCAAAGCTTATGATGGAATAGGAGTTTTTGGGGGCAATGATGAGGCAGCTAGGTTTTAATAGACGATGGATAAGGAGTGTTATAGATTGTGTATCTATAGTGCATTCCTCTTTTATCATCAACGACGATATTGCCGGCAGTGTTGTTCCCTCGCGTGGTCGACTGGGGTGCCCTCTCTCCCCATATCTTTTCCTGTTGTGCGTGGAAAGTTTTTCTACTTTATTACAGGAGGCGGAGGAGGGAGGAAATATTAAAGGAATTTCAGTGGCGTGACGAGCTCCTAGTACTTGTCACCTTTTATTTGTTGATGATTTCATTGCTTTTGAACGAGCTTCTTTATGGGACTGTGATGCTATCTGGACAAGAGGTGAATTTCTCTAAATCTCTCATTACTTTTAGTCCAAATGTTTGCAATGAGTTAAAGGGTGAAATCCAGCAGAGACTTGGTCTTCGCGCGGGTGGGTTTGTGCTTTCTTATCATGATAAATATTTGGGATTACTATCTTTTGTGGGAAGGAATAAGAAGAGCACTTTTAATGGAATTTTGAATTGACTGTCCAAAAAGTTGCAACTTTAGAAGCGAGGAGTATATTCTGCTGGTGGCAGGGAGGTGCTAATTAAAGCGGTGGCTCAAGCTACCACCACATACACAATGAGTATGTTTAAAATGCTGATGGTTTGTGTTACGGTCTTCAAGCTCTCGTGGCTCGGTTTTGGTGGGGTGGGTCGGATGATACCAAGAAGTTTCATTGGATACCGTGAGAACAATTGTGTAGGCCAGAAGGGAGGGGGTTTAGGCTTTTGGGATACTGGTCCTTTTAATCAGACGCTTTTTGTCAAACAAGGTCGGAGAATTATTCACTTTCCAAATTCCCTAAAGAGTATAGCACTTAAAGCTAAATATTTTCTGAATACTTCTGTCTTGAAGGCCGGAAATGGCCACAATGTGTCCTATACTTGGCGTAGTATTCTATGGGGACGAGAGCTGCTGAAGAGAGGTGTTCGGTGGAAACTGGGCAATGGTCCCCGTCCATGTTCTTTCAAGCCAATTACGGCCCCAACGACAACGACTGGTGATTGCGTGGTGGCTGATTTTATAAACAGTAACAACAGTTGGGACATAGCTCGCTTGGAACAGGTCTTTCTTTCAATGGACATCGAGCAAGTGTTGACTATTCGTAACAATACTCAAGACCGGCTGGTAAGGCATTACCATGACAAAGGTTTGTACACGGTTAAAACTGAGTATTGGTTGGCGGGAAATATTAAGACACAAGCATGTTCGTCCGGGGAGGGGAAAAAAGAAAAGAAAGAAACGTTTACTTACACGCCTTTGAACAGCAAGAATGGTTTGTAAAGCTCTGCCATACGCATTACTATCTTGAGTTTCCGCTTGTTGGTAGCGTACATGTCTTGGAAACGTTGGAAAGTTGCTAAATTAACCAACTGAAGTATCTGTATTCGGAAAAAAAAAAAAGAAAAAAAAATTAATGAACTTTCAATATTTGTTTTTTCAATATTAATATACGGCATTGGTAATAATTAAATAATTATGGAATAACTTTTTTCCAATAATAAAATAGCTGATTTCAAAAAAAAAAAAGAAAAAAAAAAGACAACTTGTTTCCTTTTTTCTCTTGCAGGTTTGTAGTGGCTTTAAGAGAACCCGTTTTGTATTAAATCTCCTTTTTGGAGGACATTATTGCCAATATAAATTGTATAATTATTTCGAGTTTCCTTAAAAAACAGGAATAATGGATCTTCGAAATACGTATCACAATTAGTCAATAACTACACATGCTCATATGTTTGCTAGAGTAGCTCGTGTAATTAACCTAGATGAGGAGGACAACGAAAAAAAAAAAGGAAAACCCAAAACAAAAAGGGTACCGAATAATTATTAACGTCAGTCGGAAAAACAAAATAATAGTAAATTAAAAAAAATTATAGTAAAGAAAAAACCTAAATGATCGTAAACAATTTTATCTTAAAACTTGAGAAAAAAAATAGTATGTTTTAAAATATTTAAAGAAAATTTTAAAAAGTAAATAATTTACTATTATTGACGCAACAGAATTAGAAAGACAGAGTTTTATTGTCTTAACCTATATGGAGAATTTAAAAATTCGCCTTAAAGAACCCTTAACTACCATTAAAATGGAATGAAAATACTCAAACTTGTATTAAATATTCAATGTTTCCATCCCCTAATACAATATTTAATGTGACTATTTATAACCTTTTTACAAAACAATAATAAAATAACAATGAAAGCATACGACATATAAAACAAATAAAGCTAAGTTGGATAAACTAAGATAAACAATAATGCAAATATAAAAGAATGCCTACTATAGTTATAATCTCCCTACACCCAAGGGTGGAGCCATAATAATTAATCAGGAGAGGCAAAGTATAAACTTACATTTTCAAGAAAAATTAGATGAAGATATAGAACTTTAAAAAGAGCGGAACATAATTTTAGAGAGGGGCAAAGTATAAGGGAAAAATATAATTTTAATAAAATTGTATACAATATTGAAAGGAAAAAAAGATTCAAGAGTCAACCATCCACCTTAGTCCCTACATCACTTAATAAATTAACGCTTACTAGTGAATGCGTTATTAACTCTAAACACTTTAAAATATGCTATTTATTTGTTAAAGTTTTAGAAGAAAAATATTTAGGGCACCACTTGTGCTTAACATGACAATTAATAGAAGATAAGTTTTACATGTTGATCTTATATTGTGGGACCCACTCTTTATTATTGTGCAGTGTTCAACACCACCGATGCCTGCAATTAATTATCTATTTCTGAAAATAATAGAGAAAAAAAATACAAGGTAGAACACAACCTTTAAAGGCAGAGTGGATCGAACGGTCGTGTACATCCGAAAACGAGCCATGCTGTTCAGGAATATAAGCTTCCTGACTTTTATGGGCTTATTTCCATTCTTGTTCATCAGTGGGTTTTCAGTAAAGTGTCCGAAACTTAAGATGTGTAATTGGTCCAAATTAATAGGATTTCTTAGGGAGGATCCCACATGATAAATTATGCCATTGTGGTCCGCTGAGGAATATTGGCTTGCATGAGCATGAACTACTATGGCAACAATTATTGCATTTACCACCATGTCAGCTGGTATCTGCATACAATCAGCAACAATTTGAACCAGATGACAATTTAATATTCTTGTTTGGGAATTTTTAAGGGGTATTTGATACATATTATTTTGTTGGAAGAAAGAGACAAATAGCAAATTTATAACCTTTTTTAATTATATAGTAGTTTTTAATATATTTGAAGGAAACATCATGATGTCATAACGGACCTAATTGTTTTTAATCAGAAATTATCGCTAAAAGGATCAATGTTTTAGCATCGCTAAATTGTTTTAGCATCTATTTTTTAACGATCAAATTTAGTAACTTTTGTATAACTTTTTTTTTTTTTGCAATTATAAATTGATTTTTAACGATCATGTTGCTAAAAATATTTTTTCTTCTAATGAGACCCCGACTTCTGTCAACTTTTGTCTTTCTGCATTTGAGGTCTACTCTCCCCTCTTTTTTTTTTTTCTTTTTAAATCATTTAGTACCTTTTACTTTTCTTTCCTTTCCTTTAATACTTAGACTAGGCACTTGGTTTGGAGTTCTTTGAGAGGTACTAACCTAGTTGAATTGTTCTTTAATTAGTGTATTAATATGACTTGTCTCTTCTCTTTTGTTTATTTAAGAAAAAAAAAAATCCCGCCTATCTCTTGTATCTTTTTTTTTTTTTTTTTTTGGAACAGGAGAGAGCTGAGAGGGAGAAATTAATGTCAAGTAGCTAGTCCTAGAATATCAATAATAATTGCATCTGTATGGCGGATTTGTGTTTGTGTGTGTGTGTGTGTGTGAATATAAGCGTTAAAGTTCCACCACTTACAAGATCAACCATAGACGAAGGACTGCCAAGTAAGCCTGTCACTTTTCCCTTGCCATGACCAACTATTACAGGATCACTGCCTCTGATCATAAAACAAAGAAAGAGAGGCCATAATTTAGCCACCTAGAAATATATGACTTTTAAACGATTAACTTCTACAGGCCCGTAGTGGGACCCTCCCCATGAGAAGATGGCCATAAAGAAATTGTGTGCATTAAATTATAATACCATACTATTGCATAACTTAAAGAAGTGATAAAGGTACCATGACATTTAATAAACACAAATATGATATTTAGAAGTTGTAATACATTCATATTTTAATTAAGTGCAATTAATGTATAAGATGGTTTATTAGTGTGCCTAAAAGCAATTTAAACTTAATTTATTTAATTGTGGTGTTTTTCAATTTATTTCATCTTTTATTATTATAATTGTTATTTTGAATTTTCAGAATAAAACAATTTGTCAAATACCCAATTAGTCTCATTTGGGAAACTATTGTAGAGTGTGGTTTTCACTCTACAAAACCACCCTCGTTTCCTTTATTTAACTCTCACTCTTTCTCTTTTCCTCATTCATTCTCTTGTTCTCTCTCTTTCTTTCCCTCTTTCTCTCGCTGTCCCTCTTTCCTCTCCCTCTTTGATTCAAAAATCTTGGAACTCAAGCCTTAAATCTCGGCTGGATTGGAAGCTTGGAGACTTAATTGAGTATCCATAAACTCCTTCCAAGCATCAATTTGAGGTTAGATCACTTTTTTTTTCAAAACTTTTAAAATTTTTACAAATTTTTCAATTCTCTTAGAATGTTGAAATCCTAGTTTCTTGAGCTTAGGAAACCTTCAATCTAAGTTAGTAAAACTCAAAACATCTAGAATCTAGGCTTGATTTGATGAAAAATGGATTAAATAAAATTTTTCTCTTTTTCCTCATTTTCGGATTTATTTGAAAATTTTTATGTAAATCTTGTTTAAAGTTATTTAAATGTGTTCTATTATGTTTATCTATCATTTATGGATATTTTGTATGCTTGGGAATTGAGAAAAATAGGTTAAAATGGGATTTCGAGCTTGTGGAGGTTGAGGCTCGAAGTTTGAAAATTTCCAAATTTTCCTAGTTTGGTAGGCTGATCTTGAGGATTAGTAGGCCGGACTCATGAGTTCAGTATGCTGGATTCATCTTGTTGGTAGGCCGAACCTGGGGACAGTTCAGTAGGCTAGTCTTATGCGGCCGGTAGGTTGAATTGTGGAGTTCGACAGGCCGGACCAGAAAGTTCGACAGTCTGACCAAGCTTCATAAAAAAAATAATGACTGTTTTTCAAATGTTTTCACCGTTTTAAATGTAGATAAAGACTTTAACCTTATAGTATGATTTTGTGAACTTTAATGGCACACTAAGACACCATGAGATAGCTTAATAGTGTAGAATATCCCAAGCTAGATATTGATGAACTTAGTCTCTATTTAAGGTGGTTCATGGTTCCGTAGAGCTAACATATAGCGGGTCGGAACTGCAATGTTAAGCATTGGTGTAGGATATCGAGGTGGACTTCCACCCCCTTCTTTGGTAACCACGTTTTAAAGGATTTTGGCCTAAAAATGAATTCTTTGAAAATGTTTTCAATGAATGATTAAAAAAAGGGTTTTATCAGTTGTTTTCATAAACTATTGAACGAGTTAATATTCATAATGAACCGCATAATGAATGTAAAAGAACTCACTTGGTAAGATCAGATTTGAATAATAAATTATACATTAGGGCATGATGTCATATTCAGAGATCAGGTTGTGTAGCGTACGACATTGAGGGCAGGTCCTATAACTCAGCTTGTCCACTACAATAGTGATATTTATGGTTTGTCTAAGAAAAGATAATAAGATCCTTTCTAGATGAATAATGAAATTTCGGCAAAAATGATTTAATTGAATTTATTTATTTAAGTATGTTTTCTAAATATTTTCCTATGTGATAAATTTTGTATTCAAATTAAATGATTTTCAAACTTCGTCCTATAGAGCCTTTCATTCACATTTTTCTTGTTTTAAACCCCCCTCCTCTTAGGTGGATTTTAGCCTAGAGCCGACTGGGAGTCCACTGACTGGACTCATGAGCAGTAGAAGACCTCGTGTAGTTTATTTGTGTTATTTATTCAAGGCATGTAATATTTTAATTTCCCTTTTCTTACATTGGACTATGGTTGTAATTTTAATTATTGTCGATACTATGTGTGTGCACAGGTTGTGGGTCCGATGGAGCCTAACTCGTATTTCTCTCTCTTTATTATTTTATTTTATCTTATCTATTTTATTATTTTGATAAATGCTTTTAAAAGATTTTAAATTCTTCACGTTTTTCATAATCGCCTTCATTCTTTAATGGGCAAATTTTTAATTAAAATTTGTTTAAATTAACCTAATTAATCCGTCACGTCACCTCTTGGATTTTTAGGCGTGATATTTCATTATCTCCCAGCTATTGTGATACGTTTACAACAACTTAAAAGAGTAATGAACTCAACTTGATATTTTATTAACATAATTATGACGTTGAAAATGTGTAACAGTAACAAATTTTATCATCTTCAAGCTGTTGCGACACATTTATAACGTCAATATTACGTTCATCAGTAAATATTATGTTACAATTCTTACTTTGATATGTTTGCGTTTATTGGAAAGACAAGAGATAAACACGCAAAAAAAAAAAAAAAAAAAAAAAAAAAAAAAAACAAAAAAAAATAAAGAAGATAACTTACTTCAAACTTTCAATCCAACCAGGGAAGGGGTCCCCATAAGTGCTTGTCACAATTGTGGGTCGTATGACAACAATAGAGATATTCTCTTGATCGGCTTCTTGTAAACACATCTCTCCCATTGACTTTGTAAATACATAGGTATTAGGCCATCCAAATAACTTTGCCCTATTTACATCAAGGAAAATAGAAATCATAACTAGCACAAGAACTTTAGAATTCTTTTTAAGACAGGACGATAGGAACCCCACGTCCGGTGGTGTATGTTTTAAAATCGTTAGATCTGGTTATCTAATGATTGAAATAGATATCTATTAGTGGGCATCTTTTTCGGTTCCTACTAGAAAATTTGGATTTTTTTTTTCACAAAGTAAAATAGCAAATTGGTGGTATATCAAAAACCTTTCCATGCCAAAATCCTTCATGGAGGCCCTAATTGCCTCATCTGAAGCTCCTTTTTCTCCAAGTTCATGCAATTTCTGGGCCACCAATTTCCCATCTACTTTGTAGTCAAGTTTTGAACATGTTTTCGTGAGAGTCTCCCCCATGTCGAATGCTTTCTCTTGTATAAGTCCCTTCCTTTCGCCGCACACGTAAGCTGGGAAGGACAGATACATGTGCAGTGCCTTACAAACTTTTAACACTGGTTGTAAGTTATACTATATATTCAAAACTTGCCAAAAAAAAAAAATAATAATAATGCAGGGCATCCGGTATCGGAGAAGTCCGATATATGTAACTTTTTTTTTTGGTTGAAAGTGTAACTTTATTCATATATTGTGTGACTCTTAATTTATTGAAAAATAACTTTTAATTTTACTTTTTTGAAATGTATTTGTTGAGTGTTGCATGCAAACAAATTGAAAGTTACATAAGCCACTTTTATTGAACGAAAAGAGATACAAATATCAGACTGGTCCAGTATCAGACTGGAGACTTAATCCCAACGTCTTAAATGCTAAAGCCTTATCACTGTCAATTTAATTAACGATTGTTTTTTAATTTTAGCTGATGTTTGGAAACTTTAGGTCCCCACGTACCAATTTCTTTTTCCTTTTTTTTTTTTTTTGAAGAAATACTAACCAATTTCTAATTTACTTTTTTTCTGTGTGTTTAAAGCCGAAGTTTTATTATTTTAAGCTTTATACATTCCTACATACATGAACCCTTTGTAACTTTGAATGTTTTCTTCTCTGTTTTTTTTTTTTAATAATTTTTATAGTTGAAATTGAAAAAGTGACGTTTGGCTTTAAGCCCTCAAACTATAGAAAAAATAACTTTAACCTGAAGCAACTATTAGAAAGAGAGCCCTAGCTACTATTAAAGTCCACACAGTAGAAAGACCTAAACTTTTACAAATTTGGGGTCTTAGACGATTTTGAAAAAAGCGATGTCTAAAGGGGCTCACTTTCGGTGTCATGTTACAGGTGACGACTAAGAGGGTGTTTGGTTAAAGGTGATATGAACCACAGACTCAGTTATAAACAGTGTAAAGCTCTCACATGTTACAATAAAAAGAAAAAAAGTTGCTCAGTGTAAAGTTTTCAATACTATAATAAAAACGGTTCCTATTAATGGTTCCTACTACTAGCCAAACACTCTATAACTATCATGTTAAATGTGTTTCAAAAACGATGTCTAAACTGGCACTTTTCTTAATGTCCACTAATTGGATGTCACCTCCGGTGACAATTACAACGCAAACAAATATTGGATGTGGCATATAGATCACATTACGACCAAAAATCATCTTAGACGTGTTTGTTGTCTAACGAGGCACATTTCTTAATATCCACTTACATGTCACTTCTGATGACGTCAGTGACTTATATATATTTATGTATATATAACTTAAAAAGTTGCCCTTATATTTGGTTCACTAATTCAAATTAGATATCCCCAATGAGAGTGATGAACCAAGTGTAAATTGGTGTAAACAAGCGGTATAGATTTTATTCTCTTTCAAACTTAATTTGAACTATTTAATTTAAAGTTTTCTAACCATTTTTTAACTATAAATATATTCTCATTCTCCCTCGTTTCGCACCTATCCAAACACAAATTAGACATAGTTCAAATTTATACTTTAACTTTGCATTCAAATGCTAGCTTAGTAATTTAAATCACGCAGGTTAAATTTTTTAGTTCAAATAAAAAAATTTAAATTAACACAATTTAAATCAATAAACCAAATAGACTTTTGTTAGTTTATATGTAGGTAGGAACGTGAATCCGTCAAACATACATACATACATATATCTATATATATATAGTCTTTCCCTTCATTAAATTTAAACACTTTAATTTCGTTGCCTTATCCTCCTGAGTCTTTTTTTTTTTCCTCTGAGTTATCCTCCCGAGTTTGTTACTTCACTTTAGTGTAAATAACGTAATACAACATAATATATGAATATATTATTTTTGTATCCATATACTGTATGTGCATATGCTCTTTTTGTTTTGTTAACCATAAATAAAGAGAGGAAGGAGTGCAGTTACGAGTTTCTTAGTTTTTTTTTTTTTCAGATGAAGATTTCTAGCTGTAACTATTAATAATACTAACGATACACGGAAGAATTTGATAGTATTGTGTTCATCCAATCCCATATTTTTTAGAAAATAACCATTCAATCTGATTAAAGGTCTGTTTTTAAAAATATCATCCATTCCAATTCAATGAAAGCACATCATCTAATCCAATTAATGTCGATTTGCATTGGATTGTTCTAATTAGTTTTCAAGTAAAGACTTCTATACATTTTTTCTCTTTTTTTCCATGTTTAACTAATGCGTATTATTTTTTTAACCATCTAATTACTCATATAACTTCAAAGTACAAACTTCAAAATTGATTGAACATCCAATATTTCGAATAAAATAACTAGTGAGTATAAATATATGGAAAGATAATAGATACAAATAATACATAATACAAATAAATATTACAAATACATATATATATATAATTTTTTATAGGTAATATAAATAAAAAAGTGATTAGATCCGATCGGATCGGATCGGATCCGATCGGATCCAATCGGATCGGATCCGATCGAATCGGATGTTTTGAATTGAGGTTCGTTATTTGTCTAAAATGGATTCATAAATTGAATTGAATTAGACCGATCGATTTAGTCGGTTGAGTCGATCCGATGAACACTCCTATTTAACACCACCTTGACCGGTTTTCCCTTTTTCACGTACTATTTTCATTTTCGAAAACAACTCAGTATTGGAAGGGGTGATTACTTTTTTGATAGAAATAGAATGGGTAATTACTTAACAATTATTTCCAACACGTACGGAAGCTCATTTTCAAACTAAACAACTTAAAATCACAAAAATAAAAAAGAAGGAAATACCAAACTAACCCGTTGAGACATGAAGAATGATCTTTAATTTGATACATTTCTTTGCAAAGCTCAAAATGTGCAGAACTCCGGTCGTATTAGTGGCTAGAGAGACGTCGTATCTGTCAAATTTTTTATTCTCACAATAAAAAGCATAGACGTCAACATGCCATTTTAATTGACAAAGAACAAGCTTTTACAAGCCGTTTGACAAACAATTTGAACTGCAAATTGTAGTGCAAACTAAATTTATTTTAAAATTTTATGAAAAAAAACATTGTAATATACAAACTTATAGGATGTTTGAAAAGTATGGTTAAAATTGAAAATTATAGTATGTGAAAGTTATGCAATGAAACAATTAAAAGTTTTAATTAAAATTGATTTTACTAAACACCCTTTTAGTTTGAAATACAATTTATAATTTAAAAATAGTTAATTAATTTGCCAATTTAATTAACCGTCTTTAAAATAACATGAATAGCTAGTGAGTGATTGATAAAATGAGTGGATACCTTTCATCGAAATTGGTCGTTGCAGCAGAATTGACAATAACATCTATGCTTTCAAACATCTCTTCCCTCAACTCCAAGTCTTTGATTCCCAAGTCTTCATTTGTGCCTATGTCTCCTGGGACGGCCACTATTTTTTCCCATATGAACAACTCAAAATCTTTTCCCAAAATCTCCCTAAGAACCCTGAACAACTCTTTTGCTATGACCTTGATTGAAAAGAAAAAAAAGAAAGAAAAAAAAGAAGCAACACACAATTCATCAAAAACAGTTAGAATTTTGGAAGAATTTTATTTGATTATATCTTTCACCTATGATAATATTGTCACATGCATTTGATCGTTTGACCACTTTAGTTCAGTTTTTAATCATATATATACCCAATATTCAGCTTTTAATCATCTATACCCAATATATTGTATCAAGCGGACAGCAGTATACTTGATATTTTATAAACATAAAATAAAATATGACAGTAGAATCCACGTATCCGACAATAATTAACATGTAAAGAAAGTGAAAAGTGAGCAACGCCACTCCCATTCCTCGTCAATGAAAATATTTCCAGACTACGGATTTTCAAGTTTCAATGTGTAGACATCAGTCATGTCAATGCATGGTCGCCAATGAGGTGACTCAAATTGGAAGCTCAAACAATTCTCAACTGGCATGGTGATTAACATTGACTTTTACACTCGTACTGGAAAACAGAAGGCCATATATGTACATTATTAGCATTATCATTATCCTTATTATTATTATGGCGTGACGGTTAATCATACAATTTTTAATTTTTTGAGACGACTTATAAATGTCTCAAAAATTTATCTTTAATGGAACAAAAAAAATAAAGATCTCAGCGCCTTCCCCACTAAGAGTAGGTCATTATACAAATGTGCCAAAAAAAAATGAAAAGGCGAAGGACATTTTCAGTTGGATGATTAAAAAAAACTTTTTTTGTTTCTCATCATTAATAATGTTTTCTTCTTTTTATTTATTTATTATTATTATTATTATTTTGCAGTTTTAGGCCATCCATGGCAAAATCTTCACGAGACCACAGTGTATGACTCAAGAGCAGGATCAACTTAAGCTAATTTGAGGCGTTAAGCGAAATTTTTAAAAGAAGCCTTTGCAAAACAGAAAAAAAAGAAAAAAAAAAAAGAACATACACGCACACACATGTGTGTGAATATGTAAAAACTGTACATTAAAACAAAACAAAAAATTAAATGCCTATATGTCATCTAAAAAAAAAAACTATACATTATTCTACTAAAATTATATCAAACAAAATAAGGAATAACTAAATAAAATTATGGAAAAGTAATCATAAAAAAAATTCAATAGTAAAACTCAATAAAATCTTCACCAACAAAAACATATAACTCCAATTCACCAAATTATGGAAAAACAAGCTCAAGCTTTATCCAATCCATAAAAAACCTAGATAAGGAGATAAATTAAAACAAAATAATAATAAACAATAAAAATGAATAATATCTCTTCTACTACTTGTGGGATAGTTTTCAAAAGCTACTTTTTGAGATTGAATCAATCTCTTTTTTTTTTTCTCTCTCTGAGTTTGTCATATCCTGATATATATTTTCTATTACAGATGAATGAAGATCAAACCGAAACACCATAAGAATTAAAAAAAAAAAAAAGTTAACGTAATGCTCAAAAACCAATAGTCAACATGCAGATAAAAATAGTAAGAAAGGTCCACCCTAGAAACCTATAAAAACAAATATTGAAAAAAGTGGCAATTCAACTTTGAAAAGTTAAAGATCTTAGAGTTAGAGAGAGAATAGAATTTTTTTGTGAGAGAGAAGACTATTGTTCAAACGTATAAGAAGACAAAAATACCCAATTTTCTAAATAAAAAAGAGAGGGCACATTTGTTTGGAACATATTACGTACTGTTGTGTAATGTGTCATTGCGTTTCCAAATTTTACTCCTTCTCTATTTTTTTTTTTTTGGTTAATCCTACAAATAGTCCCTTAGATTTACCTTTAGTCCTCTTTTAGTTTGCAACATTTTAAAAGTCCCGTTTTGGTCCTCAATTTATTACTTTGTTTCAAGTTTTGGTTAGACTTTGGTCCCTTTTCTATATTTTGCTTTTTAGCCCCCCGTTGTGTATTATTAATTATCATCAAAATTTAAAAAAGAAAACTAAATGCAATGATATGATTCATGTAACTAAAACAAAAACAATTTATCATATTATTACTTAGATGAGCTTTATTTTTTTTTAAAAAATGTAAAGTTGAATATTTAATGTTAGCATATTGCATATGCATGCGTATATATAATAGCTATGATATTCATAATTATAATTGCATATCTACCACAATATTACTTTATAAACATACATATATATAATCATAATGCATAGGTTGTTGCTTAAAATGCATGATTATCTGGTACTTATTCACTGGTGTTAAAAATTCAACTTATCTTCTTTCTAAGTAAAATTCATCTTACTAAAAATAGATAATAAAATTGTTTTTCCAATTATATTACATGCACCAAAATCGTTATATTTGGTTTTTTACTTTATATTTTATAATTTTAGTCCCTAATAACTCTTCTAATAATAGAGGGACTAAAACTAAAAAAACAAAATAATAGCTTAAGGATTAAATTAAGACATATTTAAAGTTTTCCTTGAAATATTTAACACATAACTAACAAAGCAACCGAGATTGAAACAAAATAGATTAAGGACTAAAATTGGACTTTTTAAATGTTAAGGACGAAAGTAAGACCAAGAGTAAATCTCAAGGACCATTTGTGAAATTAACACTTTTTCTTATTTGTTTAAAAGTTGTCACGTTGCCATTTGTAATTGAGTAATGCTCCCTATATTTAAGAAATTTAAGAATACTATCTAATGTATTCAGTTTCTAAGAACTAGAGATGGCTTCTTTTTTAAAAAAAAAAAAAAAAATCTAATCAATATAATAGCTAAATATAGGAAAAAAGAAAAAAAGAAAAAAATTGAGCCCTTTTCTAAAATGGGGACTTTAAGCAGCCACTTAAACTCTTATGGGTTAACTGGTACTGCTCAAGAACTATAACAAAAAAAACAAAACAAAAAAAAAAAAAAGGCTGTGGACAGAAAGCATACGTGTAAATGTAGAAACTTCTTAACTGTAAAACAATATGCATATACAATATCCATCTGCACTTAAAAAGATAGGCAATATTGGCAAGTAACCTCATCATGAAGGCGTTTTCTTGCCGAGTTATGATCTGAAGCTCTCATAAGCAGGTAGAGCTTCTTCACTTTCGGTTGAGCTCTCAGTAACTTTTCCACTAAAACTGCATAGCACACGCAAGAGAAATAATTATACATAAATTTACTCATGCGTGTGTCTATACACGCATACACGCGCATGTATATATATATATATATATATATGTATATATATGTCATCAGTAGACACAACATACACACATACATACATGCATAAATAAATGTACAAATATAAATAAAATTATGTATACATACATACATATATATATATATATATATATTATAATGTTAATAATAGGGTAGTGGGAGCATACTTTTTGCAAGAAACCCAGTAGCTCCGGCTACCAAAATGGTTTTCTTCTCAAAAAACTGCACCATATTTTCCATTTCAATTGCACAACGAATGAGAGATAGAAAGCAAAAGAAACAGGGGAAGTGGCTGTTTAGACTTTAGAGTATTTCGTCCACAAGGTATCAATTATTAGCTTATGGCTGGAACTTGACTTTTATAGGTGATTACGAAATGGCACCATAGCTACTTCGGGTGGTCATAAATAAAAAGTTCCATATACTACATTCCATGTGAAACAAAAGTATAATAGTAAGAGCATGTCTAATGTAGTGTTAAATTAATAAACCAATAGTAAATTTAACATTTGAGTGTAAAAAGTTATTCTTCAATGTAACATTATTTTTAATGTTAAATTTGACATTTGATTTCTATTAGTTGGTGGATTAACTTTTGTGTTTTAATTATTACAACATTCTTACTTTTTAATTATTTTAATACTAAAAGTTTATTTTTGCAAGTTTCAAAGTTTAATACTTATCACAAAAGGCAAATATGACATTCTGAATAACATTATGTGTAGAAGAATAAAATAAATTAATACATCAAATATGTTATTTTTATACTTTTTGGTGGCAAATATAACATTGATATTGATATTTGCATTGGAGATGATCTAAAAGGATTATTTTGCACTTCTAATTTCTAAGCTTTTTAATTTTTGACAAGATTTGGATAACTAAGTCCTTAAGAGGCCGTTTGGTATTGCTTTCAAAATAAGTGAAAATGTTTTTGTTTTGAAAAATGAGAATTTTTTAGAATGCGCTGAAAATATTTTTAAAATTTTTGTCTCGAAAAATGTGCGAAAACATTTTGGAAAATTGTGAGAACAAATCTAAATGGGGCCTAAATCTCATTTTCTTGGCACTTAGTCCCAAACTCTCATTTTCTTGACATTTGGGTTCTTATATATATATATATATTTCGGAGATTTGAATACTAGGTCCATAAACTATCATAATAAAATATCATTTATAAAATTTAATTTAACTCAGCAGCATACGCTTACTCGTGACTAATATATGCAGAATAGATATATTTTTTTCTTCCTCTTGTATAAAAAATCTCAAGAGAATATATATTTTATCTTTTTTACTCACTCTATGTCACTGTCTATGTTTTATCTTTTAACTCACTCCATGTAACTATCTAGTTTATTAAGAGCATAAAAGTCGATATCAAAGACAGCAAGACTATGGGAGTTTAGGGACTTAGTTTTAAAAATTTCCAAAATAGGGATGCAACTGTCAAGAACATGAGAACTTGGGGACCAATTGTGTAATTTAGAGAGTTTGAATATATAGTTGTCCAGATTTTTAAACCAGAGATCCAAGACAAAGACCAAAAATTTGGGGATCTAAGTGCAAATAAACTAATAGTAAGATTACATATGCATCCCATAATTTCAAATGATCATACATCTTTTTTTCAATGTTAGAAAGGGGGCAAAGGCTAAGGTTTAAAAATATGTGGGACCCATAATTACTTAAAAATTAGTTGAATAGTTAATTAAAAAAACCTAACTTTTTCCTTAACAAATCTGACTTGGGGCCCACAATACTTTTAGAAGATCAACTTTGATCTTCGTGATACAAGGACGTGGCAACCATATGGCTGCTTATTTGGGGTTTTGTAGGGCCTGCTCATTAAAGTTGCTTGTAGAGGTTGTTGAAGAAAAGGGCGGTTCTATATGTTCCGATTGGGCTACAGCCCGGTCCTCTAAGTCAGGTGGGTAGCCTAGTCAGGAAAAAAAGTTTTTTTCAAAAAAATCAAAATAATTTTAATTTTGTCTGACGATACAATTGTGTGGCACCTACATTGCTGCTTATTTAAGACTTTGTAGGACCTGTTCGGTAAAGTTGCTTGCATAAGTTGTCGAAGAAAATCAAAATAATTTTAATTTCTTGTTTGACCAACTACTGAAAGCTAAAATCCTCATCTCTTTGTAAGAAACAACTTTTAAGAAATAAAATTTAGTGCAAGAAAAAAAATTCTTCAGTTTATCAATTTTTTTTGGGTAATTAGAATCCATCATCCTGATCCCCATCAAAACAAGGAAAAAGGAACTTGAGCGGAATACTTCTAAAAAAAATTCTCAAAATCAAACTTGAATTGCCCTTTTTTAACCTTCTTTCTTGTAAAAGTGTTATCCTCTTCAAAGAACTAATTGGAGTTTTTGGTTTTGTTAGATTTTATGATTGAAATAAGCAGCGAAAAATTAAAATTAATTCCTACAAAACCCTCGCAAGATCTATGCAATTCGATTAGATTGATATGAAAGTCATAGAATCTTACTAAGATGACAAAAAGGGGCAAGATTTCTGGAAGGAAGAGAGCGGGTTCACTCTGGTGACATCCTAACTCGAGCTTTTGGTACTCGGGATCAGATTCAGACGTTGTCACTTAGAGCAACGCCTTCTGCAGCTATCCACACGAACAGACTCTTTAAAAAACCGAATTAGTGTGCCAGCACCCTCTCCTTGCGTTAAATGACTCTCTCTAATTTTAGAGTTTTTAATGTTCTCTCCCTTTTGAATAATAGAACGCATTCTTTCTTCTTAATTCGGCTAAAAACCCTAAAATAGATAACTATATATATATCTATTGACTTTGAGATAGAGTCAGATTTTAACTAGGGTAAATTGTAATTCGAATATGATTCAGAAAATCTAGATAATGTCAGTAATTTGAATATAATTCAGATAATCTAGACAATGTCTGTAATTTGAATATGATTCAGAGAATCTAGATAATGTCATATTCAATGAACCTAGACACAGTAAACTTAAAATTCGTTTTTGGTCTGTTCTAAGTGTGCGACCCTATAGGTTCACATAATATTGGTAGTAGGCTTGAAATTCTGTTTCTGGCCCACAAATTATAAGCAGCCTCTAGCAAGACATTATGATTACCTAAGTTATACGAATGTCAATAATCCGACACAGCCTAATCCACAATAAGTATTAAAGTCCTTTTGTGACTACATACCTTGATTGAACATAAAGCATGATTTATGTCATGCTTATACTATTCAATCATATTATTTCTCGATCTTAAGTAGACTGATATTGATAACCCTTATCAATTTATTCTAGTATGGCCATGCATTTTTCTTCAATCTAACTTATCGAGGGGCCCATAGATATCTTTCTCATAATAAATGAGGGATAAATTCCTTCTTAATCACTCACATTCTTCATATGATTCATTCTATATCCAACAACAATCCATTTCATCACCCTATTAAAGATAATGTTAGAATGTGTCAAAATATAAAACTTGTCATGTACGAAACAATGGTAATTTCAGGTCAGAGGACTAGGATAGTACTATTGTGATGAGAATCACTTATGACAATTATCCATGCAGTATTCTCGTAGCGGGTCAATCCAATACATCATTTCTCAAATATGTATCTATGAGTTGACTTAGTATCTCATACACATGATTAGTAAAATATAATCATCAGTCAAACTTCATACTAGTCTTCATATTATCCCAATAATAATGACCGACTAAAGATAATTTATAATAGAATTTAATTTTCACCTTAGAGTTTTACTATCAAGTCACATACTTGATGACCTTAGGCAGAATTAACTATTTATAGAATTAGAATAAAAATAATAATGAAAATGCCTCTTTATCAATAAAATGTAAATGTAACGAAGTCAATATATGGTCATTACATAATTAACCTATGGCACATTACTAACATGGAGCCCCAAAAAATTTTGACGAGTGTAGTATTCAAGGAAAAAAAAAATAGAACACCTTTGATTTCAAGTTTTTGTGTTTGTTGTTCTCAAAAAAAAAAGAAAAAAAAAGAAAAAAAGCCTATTAATTGAAATCAAAGGTGGATTGTGAGCTTTGCAATCTTTTTTTTTTTACCCAGCAATAAAAAAAAGGTTGTGTTCGTCAGTGCACTATGTTGCCCAGCAATCTTCTTCTTTAGTTTTTTTTATAATTTTTTATTGTTTTTGTCTGGATTAGCTCTATTGATTGTGTTGTTCAGTACCTTCCTAAACTTTGCCTTCTTTGTTATTATGTTTTGGTTTGCTTTGTATTGTATCTCCCAAATGAATCATCACTTGTATCAACTGCAATGACACACCCAAACTCAAAACGAAACAGACAACCCATTAAGAATTAAAAAAAAAAAAGCTTCATTCGTAAGATGTCGTCGGAAACCTGCGTCACCGGCGTTTCCAAAGGCGATCATTGTCTTTCTGTTGCAGGATCTTTCATAGCATAGAAGAGAAATAGAAGAGCAAAAAAATGTGAGAAACATGGAGTTAAAAAGGAGTCTGTCATTTACGAATATAAGAGGAGAGACCTACAAAACGAGAAAGTCGAAAGAAGAAGGGGAGAGAAAAAGACTGTCTAAGTAAAGCTCTTTTAATGGACCCTCAACCATTTATTTACACAAGTCTTTTTTTTTATATAATTATATCCCTCCAAATCAGCAGCCATATTTCCTTGCCATGTCGGCGGGGATTCGGTGCTGAATATTACTATAAGACATTGATAGTGTTAAAATAAAAAGTGAGTTTTATAGTGTAAAATTTATAAATAAGACTTATTTTTTTTATTAATAATAATGTTTAATAATACTTTTTTAAGGTTCCTGCCTACATATGACTTGGCTTCCAACGTGGAAGCTATGGAAGATGACTTTTGAGACCGTAGGAACCATCACTTTTTGAGCCTATCGATTGACGCTCTATTACAGTCCCGAAAACATGAAAAATTGAGAAGGAAAAAAACAGTAGTACTTCGATGATTTTCTAAAGGGTACTTTTGGGTTCTGTTTGTCGTTTGAATTGGTAAGCGAGTTCGCCCCCATAAAGTTCTTGCCACCATAAAGTTCTTGCCACCACTCCGTCGACTCCTCATCTTCCTATTCTGACAACCAAGCCCATTTGTTTTTTTTTTTCCTCAGAAAATTTTGTTTGGATATGGGTATGATTTGGTTGTTTCTCTTTAGATATGAAAATTTCCCCCTTTGTTAAAGTTTCTTTGGTGGAGATATGAGAACAAAAGGAGAATTTTACCTAAAATTACCGCACAAAAGAAAATTTTAAGTTTCTTTTAATATTTTTCGTCTTAAACCCAAAGTTTTGTTGGCGAGTAAATTATCTTAATCACAACATTGTTTTTAACACAAAATAATAGCAAAGCTCGTTCCTGCCATTTTTTCGTTGTGGTTCTTCCATTACTTTTTGGCATGAGAGAAGTCCAAAAAAGAAATATATATATATATATATATATATATAACTAAACTCTTTGATGTATAATATACATACATATTATAATGAATACCTTTTAACATATAACGTTGAAACTCTGAAGAATAATTAAAAAAAAAAACTCATAATGTGTCATCAGAAGATAAAGGACAAGGGAGAAATAATGAGTCATTTGAAAGATGAGTTTTAAACATTAATCAAAATTATAAATAGTGTAAAATTTTTATTTGTTCTAATTCTAAAATTAAAATTGTTGGTTACAACCATTCTATAAGAAGAAGAAAAAAAAAAAGAAAGAGGGTTTCATCCTTTTGACATGGATTTTTCCCCCTAAAAAAGCAAGGGATGGGTTTGGAGACAAGATGAAAGCAAATTATTTTAAACTATACCTACAGTAATTACTTTATACTTACACATCAATAACAAGTTGGTACGTAGAAAGGGCACCTCTCATGTACTATAGCTTTATTGGCAAAAATAGGCAAAGTCACCTATCACATTTTGCCACTTGGTTGTGTGAGGGTATCTCTGGAGTCTCCTAGCTTTACTCTTGTAGGACACTGCATTTAAGTGGCCACGTAGGGCCCCAATATAACCAACAACAAAGAATTTTGTTTGCAATACTTATTAAAAAAAAAAATCATTTTGTTGCTGGTGGATCCTTGAATTTTCATGAATGATCAGTTTTGTCTTTACGTATTACAACTATGATTTTCCTAATCGATAACTTCAGTTAAAAATTTAAGAAACTTTTTAATGATTTTTTTAAAAAAAAACAATTCTGAATGTGTAAATGACCTATTGTAAGGATGTTGAAGCAAATTTAAAAAGAATTTTATTGTTAGGAAAAACAAAATAAAAGTTCTAAATTTTTGTGAAAAAAATATTTTTAATTACATCAAATTATTAGACGTGTATGTCCTAAGGAGTAAAAATGTAATATGTTGTTGGATACATTTTTGTCAATAAAGAGTTTATTTATTATTTTATACCAAATCTTGTCCTTTTTATGTTCATATTTATTGATTTGGTTGTTATGAAAATTTTCTCCTCTTTTGAAATATCTTTGGTGGAGATCTGAGAATAAGAGGAGAATTTTACCCAAAATTACCACACAATAAAATTTTCTTTTAATATTTTCTGCCTCAAACCCAAAGTTTTGATGGTGAGTAAATTATATTGATCACAGTAATATTTTTAACACAAATAATAGCAAAGCTCGTTCCTGCCATTTTTTCGTTCTTTTGTTCTTCCATGACCTTTTGGCATGAGAGAAGTCCAGAAAACAATATATATATATATATATATATAACTAAACTCTTTGATATATAATATGTATACATACCTTTTAGCATATAACGTTGAAACTCTGAAGAACAATTAAAAAAAAAACTTGTAATGTGTCCTGAGAAGATAAAGGACAAGAGAGAAATAATGAGTCATTTGAAAGAGCAGTTTTAAACATTAATTAAAATTATAAATAGTATAAAATTTTTATTTATTGTAATTTTTAAATTAAAATTGTTGGTTACAACCATTCTATAAAAAAAAAAAAAAGAAAGAAACGAAAGAAAGAGGATTTCATCCTTTTTACATGGATTTTTGCCCTTGAAAAAGCAATGGATGGGTTTGGAGATAAGATGAAAGCAAATTATTTTAAACTATTGAGTGGGACCCACAGTAATTACTTCATACTTACACATCAATAACAAGTTGGTACGTAGAAGGGGCACCTCTCATGTACTATAGCTTTATTGGTAATAAATAGGCAAAGTCACCTATCACATTTTGCCACTTGGTTGTATGAGGGCATCTCTGGAGTCCCCTAGCTTTACTTCTTTAGGACATTGCATTTAAGTGGCTACGTAGGGTCCCAATATAATCAACTACAAAGAATTTTTGTTTGCAATACTTATTAAAAAATAAAAAAAATCATTTTGTTGCTGGTGGATCCTTGAATTTTCATGAGAGATCAATTTGGTCTTTACGTGTTACAACTATAATTTTCCTAATCGATAGCTTCGATTAAAAATTTGAGAAACTTTTTAGTGATTTTTTTTTTTTAAATTGTGAATGTGTAAATGACCTATTGTAAGGATGTTCAAGCAAATTTAAAGAGAATTTTATTGTTAGGCAAAACAAAATAAAAGTTCTACATTTTTGTGAAAAAAATATTTGTAATTACATCAAATTGTTAGATGTGTATGCCTTAAGGAGCAAAAATGTAATATGTTTTTAGAGATATTTTTATCAATAAAGAGTTTATTTATTATTCATATACCAAATCTTATCCTTTTTATGTTTATATTTGTTGATTTGGTTGTTTCTCTTTAGATATGAAAATTTTCTCCTCTTAGGAAATCTCTTTGGTGGAGATCTAAGAATAAGGGGAGAATTTTACCCAAAATTACTGCACAAAAGAAAATTTTAAGTTTCCTTTAATATTTTCCTTCTCAAACCCAAAGTTTTGATGGCGAGTGAATTATTTTGATCACAACATTGTTTTTAACACAAAATAATAGCAAAGCTCGTTCTTGCCATTTTTTTGTTGTCTGGTTCTTCCATTACTTTTTGGCATGAGGAAGTCTAAAAAAGGAAAAAAAAAAAAATATATATATATATATAACTAAACTCTTTGATGTATAATATACATACATATTATAATGAATACCTTTTAACATATAACGTTGAAACTCTGAAGAATAATTAAAAAAAAAACTCATAATGTGTCATCAGAAGATAAAGGACAAGGGAGAAATAATGAGTCATTTGGAAGAGCAATTTTAAACATTAATCAAAATTATAAATAGTGTAAAATTTTTACATGTTATAATTCTAAAACTAAAATTGTTGGTTACAACTATTCTATAAGAAAAGGAAAAAAAAAAAAACAAAAAAAGTAAGAGGGTTTCATCCTTTTTACATGGATTTGTCCCCCTTAAAAAGCAAGGGATGGGTTTGGAGACAAGATGAAAGCAAATTATTTTAAACTATTAAGTGGGTTGCTTCATACTTCCACATCAATAACAAGTTGGTATGTAGAAGGGGCGCCTCTCATGTACTATAGCTTTATTGGCAATAAATAGGCAACGTCACCTGTCACGTTTTGCCACTTAGTTGTGTGAGGGCATCTTTCGAGTCCCCTAGCTTTACTCCTTTAGGACACTGCATTTAAGAAGCCTTGTAGGGTCCTAATATAATCAACTACAAAGTTTTTTTTTTTTTGCAATAGTTATTAAAAAATAAAATAAATCATTTTGTTGCTAGTGGATCCTTGAATTTTCATAAAAGATCAGTTTTGTCTTTACATGTTGCAACTACGATTTTCCTAATCAATAACTTTAGTTAAAAATTTGAGAAACTGTTTAGTGATTTTTTTAAAAAAAAAATTGTGAGTGTGTAAATGGCCTATTGTAAGGATGTTGAAGCAGATTTAAAAAGAATTTTATTGTTAGGCAAAACAAAATAAAAGTTCTAAGTTTTTGCGAAAAAAAATATTTTTAATAACATCAAATTATTAGACGTGTATGCCTTAAGGAATAAAAATGTAATATGTTTTTAGAGACATTTTTATGAATAAAGAGTTTATTTATTATTCATATACCAAATCTTATCCTTTTTATGTTCATATTTGTTGAATGTATGTTAAGCAAACGAAAATCTAAGATTGTCGGTTTAAACCTTTAGAATCAGGCATATGGACAGATTATGTGAAAGACATGATTTTAAAGGTGACGGCCTAAATTATAAGATCTACAATCGAGGGAATAAAGTTGGGTGTTTTATTCATGCAAAAATTGTTATGTTGTCTATTTCCCTAATGAGAGATGATTTGTATTAGCCATTCGAGTTGGACTCCATGATTAGAAACATTGGTGCATTGTCATAGGGGAGAATATATTGGATTGGGACATATAGTGAATTGATTTAGATTAATCATTTTATCTTGGCAAATCGATTCATTTTTGACAATCATGTGTGTTGCATTTTAATCCTGAGATGAATAGTGGGCCTGTTGTCTTGACTTATGTCTTTTGAGGTACCAAAGGGTGACTTCCACATTCTATATTGGTATACAAGTTAGTAAATTGGAGGCATAGCTCTTGATAGCGTAGATTTATTATTCATAGATATAAAATCCATAGCTCCTCTTTAGGAGTCGATAATATCCTCTTATATGCATTATCCTATAATTAAAAAACTAGAGCGCTCAACCATTTGGATATATAGGTGTAACCAAATAGTATACTGTCTTTGGATGGTAAGTTTTTCGATGATAAGATAATAGAACGTAAGATAAAAATAATCGAAAAAATAAGACAGAATTTATCCTCTAGCTGATTATGGATAATCCTATGGGGATACGATACATTGTGATATGTCATGAAGACTTAACTATTTGGGCTTCGTAATTCTATGTAGTTTGAGAATGTAGCTCTAAGCTTTTAGTGGAATAGCGTTAGAGTTGATAATTATGAAATATATATCTAGGATGTTAGGTTTCATAATTATCAAGAGCTTGAACTATAAAGGTCCATCAAGTTCCTTTTGCTAGCTCATAATAAATCTTGTAACGATACTGTATGTTTTTTCAATAAATTGGTGACTTATTTTAAATTATTAGATTGGCTAAAATTCAAGTTAATTGGATTTAATAATTCATGTTAATTTATTGGTTGAATTAATTCTGTAATTAATTCAAGATAAAATGTTGGTTTATCGGTTGAATTAATTCAAGATAAATATGTTGAATTATTATGGATAATATCTTATTTGTATAGGTTTATCTTATATGACTATTTTAATTAGATAACTTCTTTATTGGGGTTCTTGAATTAAAATTGAGGCTCTATCAAAGATATCCAGAGCTAATAAGATTGGAATTATCCAATTGGTTAAGATAGTATCTATCATATCAACTTGTAGAGTTCAAATTAAATTCGAGCTCAGATCAGTGACAACATGGTCAACTACGATATACTGGGCGCGGTTGATTGTGGCAGTTTGAGTTTGAATCTAATTATGTGGATCAGATTCTAAAAATGATTCAAACTCAAATTTGAGGCCTTATCTGATAATGATTGACACCAAATCTGACCTCTATAAATAGGAGTGAGACTCATAGTTTATTTAGATCAGTTGAGAGATCAAGAGTAAGCACTCTATTCTATGAGTCTTTGAAACTCCCCTAGAGAGTTATTATTCACTAATCCCAAACAGTAGTTCTGGTTATTTCTCAATTGGTTGGAAGGAGAGTCACCGAGGAAGAGCTATACGATGTGCGCCCAATGCACTCCAATCGTGGATAAAGAATAACAAAAAAGACTAGTTTGTTGAGGCTCCTCTAGAATGTTATACTTTTTACAGATTGCAAGAGCTTTTCAACAAATAAGGTTAGTAAGATCTGGTTAATTTATGCATATAGCATGTCAAACCAGTATTTTGGAAAATCTCTAGTATAAAATTTTTAAAGCTCTGCTGCGTACTATTTTTTCCTACAAATGTTATCAGAGCCAAAGTTCTTGCGTAAATTTACGAGTTTGTGATCATGCTATGTGTCTAAATTATATGATCTTGATCTCTTTTATGCTTGAATTTAATTTTTAAAGAGTTGACACTCTAGAGTTTCTATATATTTATATGTTATCACACTAGTACAAAATGTGGATTTCATGACGGTTATAAACCGTCGTGGAAACTTCTGTCATGGAACAAGACCGAGTTTTCACGACGGTTTTTTACCGTCGTGTAATAGAATAATTGGCGCACGAGACCGGTGGGAGTGCTAATTTTTCACGACGGTTTTTTGTAAAAATCGTCGTAGAAGGTGGAGCTTCCACGACGGTTTTAGACTAAAACCGTCGTGGAAGCTCCACCTTCCACGACGGTTTTTTGTGAAAACCGTGGTAAAAGGTTGAGCTTCCATGACTGTTTTTCAAAAAACCGTCGTGGAAGCCTTCGATTCCACAATGGTTTTTCAAGAAACCGTCGTGGAATGCCAATTTTTCATGACGGTT
>CAMOHE010047657.1:80543-103065 GCA_946598075.1 Artocarpus hirsutus
TGTTGGTTTATCGGTTGAATTAATTCAAGATAAATATGTTGAATTATTATGGATAATATCTTATTTGTATAGGTTTATTTTATATGACTATTTTAATTAGATAACTTCTTTATTGGGGTTCTTGAATTAAAATTGAGGCTCTATCAAAGATACCCAAAACTAATAAGATTGGAATTATCCAATTGGTTAAGATAGTATCTATCAGATCAACTTGTAGAGTTCAAATTAAATTCGAGCTTAGATCAGTGACAACATGGTCAACTATGATATACTGGGCGCGGTTGATTGCTGCAGTTTGAGTTTGAATCTAATTACATGAATCAGATTCTAAAACTGATTCAAACTCGAATTTGAGGCCTTATCTGATAATGATTGACCCCAAGTCTGACCTCTATAAATAGGAGTGAGACTCATAGTTTATTTAGATCAGTTGAGAGATCAAGAGTAAGCACTCTATTCTATGAGTCTTTGAAACTCCCCTAGAGAGCTATTTTTCACTAATCCCGAACAGTAGTTTTGGGTATTTCTCAATTGGTTGAAAGGAGATTCACTAGGGAAGAGCTATACGATATGCGCCCAATACACTCCAATCGTGGATAAAGAATAAAAAAAAAAAAAGACTAGTTAGTTGAGGCTCCTCTAGAATGTTATATTTTTTACAGATTGCAAGAGCTTTTCGACAAATAAGGTTAGTAAGATCTGGTTAATTTATGCATATAGCATGTCAAACCAGTGTTTTGGAAAATCTCTAGTATAAAATTTTTAAAGCTCTGTTGCGTCCTATTTTTTCCTACAAATGGTATTAGAGCCAAAGCTTTTGCGTAAATTTACGAGTTTGTGATCATACTATATGTCTAAACTATATGATCTTGATCTCTCTTATGCTTGAATTTATTTTTTTAAAGAGTTGGCACTCTAGGGTTTCTATATATTTATATGTTATCATGAATTATATGGTGAATGTTTATTAAGTAATTGTGGTTGATTAAATTATTATTTAATTATTTATTAATTAATTAATTTTTACCGTTTATAGTTCCTTAAAGATTAGAATATGTATCTAGGTTTTTTATGCAATTAGATGGCGGTCAATCATCACCGTCTATGAATTATTATTTAATTTTAAATTTGCAAGAATTTTGTAATTATATAATCATTCGGAGAAGACGGATCTAGAAGATGAAACTAGAAGATGGATCTAGAAGATCGATGTAGCATTCCATAGGTATTTCTTGAGTCTCTAATTTTAAGTTTTTGAATTGTTGATAATAAAATTGGAAAAACTGCCTTAAAACTGTTTTTTGGAAAAATCAGCTCGGGTGGCACTACGGTCGACTGCATTGGTCGGGGGCAAATTTGGGTAGCTTTAGCGGCAGGCCAAACTTTTGGGTTTGGCAGGCCGACAATTGATGGGCGGTCGACTGCGATACGCATACAGTAGTCGGCTGTGTCGCCGACAAGCCAAATTCAAAGTTCTACAGGCCAACAGAGAGCTACATTTTTCAAAAAAAGGTAAATTTTTTGGTGCAGTTTTATTTTATTTTTGGGACAATTTTGAGAAATATTAAATTGTATATGACCGAAAATATGGAGTATTCTATCTATATGGGATTGAAGACTTGAAAATGGACATTGCACACAAAAGGATACAATTTGAAGATTCAAGAATAAAGAATCGATAATATGTTTCAATTATTCTCTTGTAATCTTCATTTTCTTCTCTCTAGGGTAGAACTATAATATTACGGTTATTTATTATTACTTTGCTTATGGCTTTGCTTAATTACTTTGCTTGTCTGCATTATAATATGATTTGTCATGTATATTGATAACATGTCATATAGAATAAGGAGTGCCGCTTATTAAAATTGTTCATGAATGTTTTTAAAATAAAACATTGATTACAAAAGATTGAGTGGGAGAAAGTTTTCGAAGAGAAAACCTACGGCCTCTATCGTTGGTCCATAGGTAGCACATGATGGTTCCGACTCCTAGGAAATGACTTCATCATATATCGAATTGGATCACTAAGAGGATAAGGTATTTTAGCATGATTTATTATTGCACACCCCTAGGTGGTGATTATAAATCATGGATAAAATATTGAAACGATGGTTACACACTCATGCTAATTTTATTATTAACCTTCCTTAGGAATTTTGTTAATAAAATTAATGTCTAAAGAAACGATTATTAATATATGCTAGATCAGAGAGGTCCTAGATAGTATATATTAATTAGGAGGGGATCCATGTTCTTGATTGAATTTGACAAGTCTCTTCTAGGCGACTTGTTAAATTCTAAGTTGAAAATTATTGTTGTAAGATTGTAATTTTTTCAAGGTTTTAACACATAAACACATTTGTATGTTTTACATAATTGTATTATCTTACTGAATTATTTTGGTATGTTTACTTATGTTTGGTATATGATTCTTTATTGTAGATTAAAAATGTCTAAAAATGCTTTATTATTGATACTTGACAAAAACCAATTAACTGGTGAGAATGATAATGATTGGAAATGAAACCTAAACATTGTCTTATCCTTCGAGAAACTGAAATTTATGCTGACAACTCCGTATCCTCTCGAGCCCACGGGAGATTCCACTAATGAGCAAATCCAAGCATATCATTGCTAGAAGGATGCTAATGATCAGGCCCACTATTATCTGATGGCTAGCATGAATAACGTGCTGCAGGCTCAACATTAAGATTATGAGACTACAAAACAGATCTTGGATAATCTTGAAGACACGTTTGGAGGCCAGGCCCTAGCAAAGTGGCAAGCGGTGCTTTGAAAACTTATAAACTACAAACAAAGGTTGAGGACGTCTATGAAAGAGCATAGGATATTGATCATGGGTTACCTCGCTGAGGCCCAAACCAATGGAGCTGACATTAATACTGAAACACAGATGACTATGATTTTTTAGACTTTGTATAAGGAGTTATTTTGTTTAGAGCTATAATTAATTTAAGCAATAGATGGGATATGACCTTAACTGAGTTGATGAAATAGTTACAAGAGTTTAAATTTCTGATCAAAGAAACTCCTAGGGGCGGCGAGGCCAACTTGGCAGCTACATTTGATTCCAATCCTAACCCTAGGAATGGAAAGAAGCAACGGGCCAAGAACAAGAAGTCTTCTATTCCTGCAAATAGCAAGAACAACAAGAAGAAAAAGAAGAACCTGAAGAAGCTCAAGTGCTTTTTCTACAGGAAGGTCAGGAACATAAAGAAGAATTGTAAGGACTTCCTTTCCTGAGGAGCTAAGTGTGATCTTTTGGTTTTAGAAACTTGTTTGGTTGAGGAATCTAGTGACACTTGAGTCATAGATTCTGAAGCAACTAACCATGTTTGTGTTTCTTTGTAGGGGTTCAAAGAAATGGGAAGTCTACTATGTGAAGACTTCATACTTTGGATGGGCAATGGATCCTTGGTGTTGGCTGAAGCAATGGGAGACATCCATCTTTACTTTGATAATTATAAGAATTTAATTTTGCGAAATTGTTTTGATGTTCCTAAATTAAAAAGGAATTTAACTTCTGTAGCTTGTTTAATTAAAGACTCTCATGTAGTGTCTTTTAATAATAAAGTTGTGATTCGTAAAAACAAATCTTTCATCTGTGACAATAACTCTAAAAGACTTAAAATTTCTCACTCTAAAAAGACTCATCTTTGGCATTTGCAACTAGGTCATATTAACTTGAATAGGATTTAATGGTTGTAAGGGAGGGACCTTTAAGTCACTTAAAGGTGGAATCTATGCTATAATGTGAATCTTGTTTGGAGGGTAAAATGACCACAAGACCACTTGAGTTTATGAGTAATAGGGCCGAAGGGGTTCTGGAACTTGTGCATAGTGATGTTTACAGACCTATGAACATCTAGGCATGAGAAGGGTATAAGTATTTTATCACTGTTATTAATGATTACTCAAGGTATGGGTATGTGTACCTGATGCACCACAAAAGCAAAATTTTTAACATGTTTAAGGAGTTTTCAAGTTGAAGTGGAAAAGCAATTGGGTAGACCCATAAAGGCACTTCAATCCAAACGAGGTGGTGAATACTTTTTGATGAGTTCTTAGGACACTTATTAGAGAATGAGATTTTATCCCATTTGACTACATTGGGAACTCCGCAGTAGAATGGCATAACTAAGAGAAGGAATAGAACTTTGTTAGACATGGTTAGGTCCATGATGAGTTATTCATCATTGCCTTTATCTTTTTTGGGGATATGCACTATAAACTGCATGTTATCTTTTGAACAATGTGCCTTCAAAATCAGTTCCTAAAACTCCTCATGAGTTGTAGATGGGGAAAAGGACATCCTTAAACCATATTCGTATATAGGGATGTCCAGCTCGTTTCTTGTTTAACGAAGCAAATAAGTTAGAAGTACGTTTGAAAGTTTATGTGTTTGTAGGATTCCAAAGGGATTAGAAAGGGTTATTTTTATAATCCAAAGGAAAATAAAGTTGTAGTTTCAACTAATGCAACTTTCCTTTAGGAAAGTTATATGGATGACCTTAAGCCTCAAAGCAAACTGGTGCTTGAGGAGTTGGCGAGTGATTCGATCACTTTGGGGATTCCAATAGAAACCATTCTAATTGGTGTAGAAAAACCAACCAAACCTGAACCACAACCTAAAGGGCTTCCTCATAGTGGAAGGATTGGGCGTCAAGCCGAGAGGTATATGTTCAATGGTGAAGCCTTTTTGGCTAAACCAGATGAACATTATAGGGATCTTTACACTTACGAAGAGGCTATGGAGGATGTTGATTCGAAACTTTGGACAGAGGCCATGAACATAAAGATGAAGTTTACAGAGACTAATCAGGTCTAGGAGCTTATAGATCATCCTGAAGGGGTAAAACCCATAGGGTGTAAGTGGATCTACAAGAGGAAGAAAAGAGTGGATAGAAAAGTCGAGACCTATAAGGCTAGACTAGTAGCTAACGGATACATGCAAAAGGAAGGAATCGAGTACGAAGAAACCTTTTTGCCTGTAGCCATGCTTAAGTCCATCTACATTCCCTTGTCCATAGTTGCCGCTCTCAACTATGAGATTTGACAGATGGATGTCAAGATAGCCTTTCTGAATGGCTATCTTGATGAGTCCACATATATAGAACAACCAGACGGGTTCAAGGCTAAGGGTCAAGAGGGCAAGGTTAGTAAATGGTTAAAGACAATTTATGGACTTAAGCAGGCTTCTTGTTCTTGGAATATAAGATTTGATCAGGTAATCAAGACTTATAGGTTCGCACAAAATGTGGACGAATCATGTATTTATAAACACATTAAGAATGGAAAGCTGGTTTTTCTACTGCTTTATGTGGATGACATTCTGCTAATTGGCAATGACGTTGGGGCATTGTCATTGATCAAATTATGGTTGACCAAGTAGTTTAACATGAAGGACTTGGGTGAGGCTAATTTTGTTCTCAATATCCAAATCTTTTGGGATAGGAAGAACATAATGATAGCTTTTTCCCAAGCGGGCTACATAGATAAAATTCTCAGAAGGTTTGTAATGCAAGATTCTAAGAAAGGTGGGCAACCATCTAGGTTTGGAATTACTCTTTCTAAGAAAGACTCACCAAATTTTGATGAGGAAAGAGAATACATGAAGAAGGTGCCTTATGCTTCGGCAATGGTAGTTTCATATATGCCATGCCTTACAGATGATAGGAGATTTGTTATGCAGTCGAGATTGTGAGTCGATTTCAAGTAGATTCGGAATCGAACCATTGGGTTGCGGTCAAGCATATTTTCAAGTACATGAGAAGGACTCAAGGGTATATGCTTGTATATTCAGGTGAGGATTTAGCACCTCTAGGATTCACTAACTTGGATTTCCAATCCTGTTTGAATTCAAGAAGATCGACTTCTTGTTTTGTGTTTACTCTAGGCAGTAGTGCCATTGCTTGGAGAAGTGTGAAACAAGATTGCACTTTGGATTCAATGATAGAGGCTGAGTATGTACCAGCTAGTGATGCTCTGAAAAAAGAAATATGGCTCCATAAGTTCCTTGGGGATCTTGAGGTAGCTCTTGGTATGGATAAAGCTGTATCACTATACTGTGATAACAATGCAGCGGTAGCTAATGCTAAAGAACCAAGATTTCACAAGAAGAGTAAGCATATTGATCAGAAGTATTATGTGATAAAGGACTTCATTGAGGGCAGGCTTGTTGCTATATACAAAATCACATTCGAGGACAATTTAGCTGATCCATTCACAAACATACTAACTGTGAGGGTTTTCGAGGGCATGATGAAGCTACGGGGATGCAGATTTGTTATATTTACTCACTTAGTGCAAGTTGGAGCTTGTTAGACATGTATGCCCAAAGAAGCAAAAATGTAATATGTTTTTGGAGACATTTTTATCAATAAAGAGTTTATTTATTATTCATAAACTGAATCTTGCCCTCTTTACATTCATATTTGTTAATTTGGTTGTTTCTCTTTAGATATGAAAATTTTCTCTTCTTTTGAAATCTTTTTGGTGAAGATCTGAGGTTAAGAGGATAATTTTACCCAAAATTACCACACAAAAGAAAATTTTAAGTTTCTTTTAATATTTTCTGTCTTAAACCCAAAGTTTTGATGGTGAGTAAATTATCTTAATCATAGCATTGTTTTTAACACAAAATAATAGCAAAGCTTGTTCCTGCCATTTTTTTGTTCTCTGGTTCTTCCATTACCTTTTGGCATGAGAGAATTCCAAAAAACAAAAAATATATATAACTAAACTCTTTGATATGTAATATACATACATATTATATAATAGGATACCTTTTAACCTATAACGTTGAAACTTTGATGAATAATTAAAAAAAAACTTGTAATGTGTCGTGAGAAGATAAAGGACAAGGGAGAAATAATGAGTCGTTTGAAGATCAGTTTTAAACATTAATTAAAATTATAAATAGTGTAAAATTTTTACATGTTATAATTCTCAAACTAAAATTATTGGTTACAACCATTTTATAAGAAGAAGAAAAAAAAAAGAAAAAAAGAAAGAGGGTTTCATCCTTTTTACATGGATTTTTCTCCCTAAAAAAGTAAGGGATAGGTTTGGAGACAATATGAAAGCAAATTATTTTAAACTATTGTGTGGGGCCTATAGTAATTACTTTATACTTCCACATCAATAACAAGTTGATATGTAGAAGGAGCGCCTCTTGTGTACTATAGCTTTATTGGCAATAAACACTACTACAAATTAGGGATTCCACGATGGTTTATAACCGTCGTGGAAAAATTTCACGATGGTTAAAAAACCGTCGTGAAACTCCATGTCATGGTATGACATGGAGTTTTCACGACGGTTTTTTACCGTCGTGTAATATAAAAATTAGCGCGGGAAATGGTTGTAATGTAGTAATTTTCCACAACAGTTTTTTGAAAAACTGTATTGGAAATTGGCATTCCACGACGGTTTTTCAAAAAACTGTCATAGAATACTAACAATTCCACGACGGTTTTTTGAAAAACCGTCGTGGAATCAATGGCTTCCACGATGGTTTCTTAAAAAACCGTCATGGAAGCTTTATGATTCCATGACAGTTTTTCAAGAAACCGTCATGGAATGCCAATTTTTCATGACGGTTTTTTAAAAAACCATCGTGGAAATTTGTATTCCCCTTAAAAAAATTTCCAAACATGTGGTGGGTATCATAATAATACTTAGGCATCACAAACATATAAAAAAGTAACATATTCTCGCACCAAAATGCTAAATGTTGTTTAAAGTTCTTTCAAACACTAAATACAAGTAACATACTAAATGGCACAAAACAAATTAATATAACTAATATTAAAACTAAAACTAAAGCTAAATAACACTAAAATAACCAAATAATGCTAAGTTTAGAACTAACAATAACACTAAAACTAAAAATAATGGTTTAAAATTTACCAACGGCGGTAGAGTCGGTGGAACGACAAAAGACTAGTTGAACAATGGTGGAGTCGATAGAATGTCAAAGGATGAGGATAAAGGGCGGCGAATGGCGTCGGGTTTGTTAGGTGGGTCGTGGAGAGAGTGATAGAGGAATGTCAAAGTCGGTGGAATGGCGTAGGGGTTGGGTTCGTCGATGGCTAGGTCATGGGGAAAGGAGTTAGAGAGAGAAAGGGGTTTGAGAGTTAGTAGGTTTGAGTTAGAGAAATTTCAAATAAATAGGGAAAGCCATGTTGTTGGTGTGGGATTAAATTTTGGGAGATACTAAAAATTTCAAACAAGTAGAACATTTCACGACAGTTTTTACTAAAAATATCATGGAAGCCTCATACCTTTCACGACGGTTTTTATAAAAACCATTGTGGAAGGTTCCAAAGTTTGAAATTTTTAGTATCCCGCCCAAATTTAACCTTCATGAAAGAGTACATTTTGACGAACTACTAAAAATTTTAAATATGCAAAACCTTCCATGACAGTTTTTATAAAAACCGTCATGAAAGGTTAAATTGGGTGAGATACTAAAAATTTAAACATCCAAACCTTCTATGATGGTTTTTATAAAAACCGTCGTGGAAGGTCCCGAGGTTTGAAATTTTTAATATCCTGTCCAAATTTAACCTTTATGAAAGATTAAATTTTGACAGACTACTAAAAATTTCAAACATGCAGAACATTTCACGACAGTTTTTACTAAAAACCGTTATAGAAGCCTCAGTACCTTTCACGATAGTTTTTATAAAAATCGTTGTGGAAGTTCCCGAGGTTTGAAATTTTTAATTTTTTTCCCAAATTAAACCTTCGTGAAAGATTAAATTTTGGCGGGCTACTAAAAATTTCAAATATACAAAACCTTTTACGACGGTTTTTATAAAAGCCGTCGTGAAAGGTTAAATTGGGCGAGATACTAAAAATTTTAAACATCTAAACCTTGCACGATGGCTTTTATAAAAACTATCGTGGAAGGTCCCGAGGTTTGAAATGTTTAGTATTCTACCTAAATTTAATCTTCGTGAAAGATTAAATTTTGGCACGCTACTAAAAATTTCAAACATGCAAAATATTTCATGACGGTTTTTACTAAAAACCATCATAGAAGCCTCGATACCTTTCACGATGATTTTTGTAAAAACTATCGTGGAAGGTCCCGAGGTTAGAAATTTTAGTTTCCCGCCCAAATTAAACCTTCGTGAAAGATTAAATTTTGGCGGGCTACTAAAAATTTCAAATATGCAAAACCTTCTACAACGGTTTTTATAAAAACCATTGTGAAAGATTAAATTGGGTAAGATACTATAAATTTTAAACATCCAAACCTTCCACGACGGTTTTTATAAAAACCATCGTGAAAGATCCCAAGGTTTGAAATTTTTAGTATCCCGCCCAAATTTAACCTTCGTGAAAGATTAAATTTTGGCGGGCTACAAAAAATTTCAAATATGCAAAACCTTCCATGATGGTTTTTATAAAAACCATCGTTAAAGGTTAAATTGGGCGAGATATTAAAAATTTTAAACATAAAAACCTTCCACGATGGTTTTTATAAAAACCGTCGTTAAAGATACGAGCTATTAGAAATTTCAAATATGCAGAATCTTCCACGACGGTTTTTTTAAAAACCATCGTAAAAGGTTAAATTTAGCGGGATACTAAAAATTTCAAATATCCAAACTTTCTATGACGGTTTTTATAAAATTGTCGTGGAAGATTAAAATTTTAAATATGCGGAACCTTCAACGACGGTTTTTATAAAAACCATTGTGAAAGGTTAAATTTGGCGGGTACTAAAAATTTCAAACATCCATACCTTCCACGATGGTTTTTATAAAAACCGTCGTAAAATAATTTTAACCTTCCACGATGGTTTCTATAAAAACTATCGTGAAAGGTTTAATCTTATACGACAGTTTTTTAAAAAATCGTTGTGGTAGCTCCCACCAATACCACGATAGTTTTCGTCTTTGTGGGCATAACTGTCGTGTTTTTTTCCTTATCATGACGGTTTTTGAGAAACGGTCTTTAAATAAAGGTCGTATAATCTCAAATTTGTTGTAGTGTAATACGCAAAGTCACGTATCACATTTTGCCACTTGGTTGTATGAGGGCATCTTTGGAGTCCCCTAGCTTTAGTCCTTTAGGACACTGCATTTAAGAAGCCACGTAGGGTCCCAATATAATCAACCACAAAGAATTTTTCTTTGCAATATTAATTAAAAAAAAAAAGAATCATTTTGTTGCTGGTGGATCCTTGAATTTTCAGGAAAGATCAGTTTTGTCTTTACGTGTTACAACTATGATTTTCCTAATTGATAACTTCAGTTAAAAATTTGAGAAACTTTTTAATGATTTTTTTTTAAATTATGAATGTGTAAATGACCTATTGTAAGGATGTTGAAGGACATTTAAAAAGAATTTTATTGATAGGCAAAAAAAAAAAAGTTCTAAATTTTTGTGAGGAAAAAAATACTTTTAATTACATCAAATTGTTATACGTGTATGCCTTAAGGAGTGAAAATGTAATATGTTTTTGGAGACATTTTTATTAATAAAGAGTTTATTTATTATTCATATACCAAATCTTGTCCTCTTTACGTTCATATTTGTTGAATATATGTTAAGCAAACAAAAGTCTGAAACTGTCGGTCTAAACCTTTAGAATCTATCAAGCATATAATAGACAATTATGCAGAAGATATGATTCTAATGTTGACTGTCTAAATCATAAGATCTACAATCGAGGGAATAAAGTTGGGCGCTTTATACATGAAAAGGTTGTTATGTTGTCCATATCCCTAACAGAGATGGTTTGTCTTGGCCATCGGAGTTGGACTCTGTAATTAGAAACATTGACGCTTTGTCATAGGTGACGATATATTGGATTGGGACATAAAGTGAATTTATTTAGGTTAATAATTTTGTCTTGACAAATCGATTCACTTTAGGCAATTATATGTGTTGTATCTTAATCCTGAGATGAATAATGGGCTTGTTGTCTTGACTTATGTCTTTTGATGTACCAAAGGATGACATCCACATTTTATGTTGGTATGCATACCGGTACGTTGGAGGCATAACTTTTGATAGCGTAGACTTGTTATTCATAGATACCGTATCCATAGCTCTTCTTTAAGAGTTGATGATATCCTCTTATATGCGTTATCTTGTAATTGGAATACTGAAGCACTCAACCATTTGGATACATAGGTGTAACTGAATGGTAAACTATCATTGGATGGTAAGTTTTTCGATGGTGAGATAATAGAACGTAAGATAAAAATAATCAGGAAGGTAAGATAGAATTTATCCTTAAGCTGACTATGGATAATCCTATGGGGATATGATACATCATGATATGTCATGAAGACTTAGCTATTCAGGCTTCATAATTCTGTATAGCTCAAGAGTCCAGCTCTAAGCTTTTAGTGGAGTAGCATTAGAGTTGATAATTATGAAATGTATATATAGGATATTGGGTTTCATAATTATCAGGAGCTTAAACAATATAGGTCTATCAGGTCCTTTTTGCTGGCTCATAATAAATCCTATAACGATACGACGTGTTTTTTCAATAAATTGGTAACTTATGTTAAATTATTAGATTGGCTAAAATTCAAGTTAATTGGACTTAATAATTCATGTTAATTTATCAGTTGAATTAATTCTATAATTAATTCAAGATAAACATGTTGGTTTATCGGTTGAATTAATTTAGTGAATTAATTCAAGATAAGTATGTTGAATTATTTTGGATAATATCTTATTTGTATGGGTTTATCTGATTTGACTATTTTAATCAGATAAATTTTCTAATGGGTTATTTGAATTAAAATTAAGGCTCTATCAAAGATACTCGAAACTAGTAAAATAGGAATTATCTAATTGGTCGAGATAGTATCTATTGGATCAACTTGTGGAGTTCGAATTAAATTCAAACTCGGATCAATGACAGCACGATCGACCGCGAAATACTAGGCATAGTCGACCACGGTAGTTTGAGTCTGAATCTGATTACATGGATTAGACTCTGAAACTGATTCAAACTTGAATTTTGAGGCCTTATCTAATAATGATGACTTATAAGTTATTTAGATCAGTTGAGAAATCAAGAGTAAGCACTCTATTATATGAGTCTCTAAAACTCCCATAGAGAGCTATTGTTCACAAATCACGAACAGTAGTTTTAGGTATTTTTCAATTGGTTGGAACGAGAGGCATCAAGGAAGAGCTAAACGACATACGCCCCTACACACTTCAATTGTAGATAGAGAATAGCAAAGAAGACTAGTTAGTTGAGGCTCTTTTGGAACGTTTTACTCTTCACAAATTGCAGGAGCTTTTCGGCAAACAAGGTTAGTAGGATCTGGTTAATTTATGCATATAGCGTGTTAAACTTGTGTTTTGGAAAATACTTCTATTTTTCCAACACAAATTTCTTACTGTCAACTAACCGATGCTAGGCCAGTTGATAAGGATAGAGTTAAAAGAGAGATCCCATGTTCAATTCTTAGAAACATAGCATTGTATAAGGAAAAAAGAATCTCCTCACCCTGTTGACATATAAACAAAAAAGGTTGGTATGAATTTAGGTCATTATCTTCTGATGTGATTGATTGATTGATATTTACTTGCTTGCAAAGATTCTCAACAGATTGTGTTGTGATAGCAGCCTTGATAGTGATCGACCCAACTACGCTCGCAACAGACTAGATCACTATGGTTTAGCACCATCGTGGATATCAAACAGTCGCAGTTGGGGTTCATTGATGCCATCGTCGAACAGTCGCGGTTGGGTTTGTTGAGTGTGGGCCATGACGCCTTGGCCCCTTTCGCCTCCATGGGTTCGGCCATGCTATGGATGCAACCAAGTACGAAGATCGTGATGTTTTTTGTCATGAGGTTGGCGATATTGGAAAAATAGTACGTAGTAAAGTTTTAAAATTTTATACCAAAGTATTTTTCAAAACACAAGTTTAACATGCTATATGCATAAATTAACTAGATCTTACTAACCATGTTTGCTAAAGAACTTTTGCAATCGATGAAGAGAAGAACGTTCCAAAAGAGCCTTAACCAGCTAGTCTTCTTTACTATTCTCTATCTACAACCGGAGTGCATGCAGGTGCACATTGTGCAGCTCTTCCCTAGTGACTCTCCTTCCAACCAATTGAGAAATACCTAGAATTACCGTTCATGATTTGTGAACAATAGCTCTTCATGGGAGTTTCAGAGAATCACAAAATAGAACGCTCACTCTTGATCTCTCAACTGATCTGAATAACCTATAAGTCTCACTACCTATTTATAAAAGTCAGACCTAGGGTCCACCATTATTAGATAAGGCCTCAAAATTCAAGTTTGAATCATTTTCAGAGTCTAATCCATGTAATCAAACTCAGAGTCTAATTGCCGCAATTGACAGCACCATCGCTGATCCTTGAGTTTGAATTTAATTCAAACTCTACAGGTTGATCCGAGAGATAGTATCTCAACCAATTAGACAATTCCTATCTTATTAGTTTCAGGTATCTTTGATAGAGCCTAAATTTCAATTCAAATAACCCAATAGAGAAGTTATCTTATTAAAATAGTCATATTAGATAAACCCATACAAATAAGATATTATCTACAATAATTCAACATATTTACCTTGAATTAATTCATCAAATTAATTCAACCGATAAACCAACATGTTTATCTTGAATTTATTGTAGAATTAATTCAACCGATAAATTAACATAAATTATTAAATCCAATCAACTCAAATTTTAGCCAATCTAATAATTTAACATAAGTCACCAATTTATTGAAAAAGCACACCGTATCATTATAGGATTTATTATGAGCTAGTAAAGGGGATATGATGGACCAATATAGTTCAAGCTCTTGATAATTACGAAACCCAATATCTTAGATACACATTTCATAACTCTAATGCTACTGTACTGAAAGTTTAGTGCTGCATTTTCGAACTACATAGAATTATGAAGCTTGAATAGCTAAGTGTCTATGACATATCATAATGTATCGTATCCCTATAGGATATCCATAATTGGCTTAAGGATAAATTCTATTTTACCTTTTCGATTATTTTTCTCTTACATTCCATTATCTAACCATAAAAAAACTTACCATCCAAAGACAGTATACCATTTGGTTACACCTATGTATCCAAATGATTGAGTGGTCCAATTTTTTAATTACAGGATAACGTATATAAGAGGATATCATCACTCCTATAAGAGGATGTCATCACTCCTAAAGAGAAGCTATGGATTCCATATCTATGAATAACAAGTCTACGCTATCAAGTGTCATGTCTCCAATGTACCGGCATGTATACCAACATAAAATGCGGATGTCATCCTTTGGCACATCAAAAGACATAAGTCAAGATAATGGGCCCACTATTCATCTCAAGATTAAAATACAATACATATAATTGTTTAAAGTGAATTGATTTGTTGAGATATAATTATTAATCTAAATTAATTACACTTTATGTCCTTATCCAATACATTGTCACCTATGATAATACACCAATGTTTCTATTTGCAGAGTCCAACTCGATGGTCAAGACAAACTATCTCCCGTTAGGGATATAGACAATATAACAATCTTTGCATGAATAAAGTACCCAATTTTATTCCCTCGATTGTGGATCTTATGTTTTTAGACCAACAGTCTCAGACTTTTGTTTGTTTATCATACATTCAACAAATATGAATATAAAGAGGACAAGATTTGGTATATGAATAATAAATAAACTCTTTATTGATAAAAAAGTCTCCAAAAACATATTATATTTTTACTCCTTCGAGCATACATGTCTAACAGGCATTAAATTCTGACGCTGGTCATGAGCTCTAATGCATCATTATATAGTTTTTTGTTTTTTTCTTTAGAGTTTGTTTTTCTCAAAATTTTTTATAATTGTTATATTAAAAATGGTTATGATTATATGTAGTTGTGTCTATTTTTGTTTATATGTTATTGTATTTTTAGACTACAGATCTTTCATCTAAGGGCTAAAAAGGGTCTCATGAACGAAAACATTTTGGGCATTTTGATCATAATCTTTCTTTTTTTAGGATTTTTGGCATATTTACTCCCTAAACTTTAGGCTTTTTTGCAATATGGTCCTTAAACTTTTTTGTAGCAATTAAGTCCCTAAACTTTGCTAAGTGTGACAATTGAGTCCCTAAACTTAGCCAAGTGTCACAACCCAAACTTTTTTTTTTTTTGGAATCGTAACTAACCATTTTTTCCACTTTTATTTCTTTTAAAACTTTATTTAAAGTTTGACAAAAATACTTGCATTTTTTTTTTACTATAACTGTTATTGAAACTTTGGTTTAAGATTTAAATAGTACAATCCTCTTATTCGCGGTCATTAATATTAATTACATTGTATATACTTTAGGTTTATTTCAAAACATAATTTGTCATATATATATATATATATTAACTTAATATTACATAATTAACATTACTAAACATTTACATATATATGTATACATAGCAGAAGCTTTGCTGCAGCGGCATCCATACCCTATCTACACTATTGTCCATCCACCATGTCTAGCTCCACGTTGAAATTATTTTGGCCTCTTGGCAGGATTTCCTACAGCATGAGTAACTAAGTGAGCTATTGCTTATTAAGTCCAAACATAGCTTACATGATGAATTTCCTGCTAATTTATATGATCCAATTATGCCTGTTTAAGAACTTTCATTATGACTTGAACTTAGCTCAACTAGGATCCAAGTGTTTATACCAGTTGCACATGGTGGTCGTCGTAACACTGAGATCTTATCTTTCTTTGGAACTCCCCTTGTGTTAGGAGGTTGGTACAACACTTTTATATACTTAATGTATCATTTATCCATTCCTTAAATTATGAAATCATGGGATGTATGAAGCTTATCTAAGTAAAATTTTGTATACTATCAAAGTAAAACTTTTATAAAATCATCAAAAACTTTGAGAGAGAAGGGCTTAGGGAAGAGGGGTGGATTTCCTTTGAGTAGGAGAAAATAGGAGCAATTTTCATGGAATAAAACAACCTTTTATCTCAAAAATGTCCCTAGGTATTTATAGAACCCGCACTAAGGACTAAAATGAAAGAATTTTGGCTTAAAAAACATAGCCACCACTAGTTCTCCCAAAGGGAAGATGTGGCCATTTTTACACCTTTTGCGTGTCACTTTAGTGGGTCCTTACATCATCCTTTAATAGTCTAAATTTATACTGATAGTATTTTTCTTATACTGTCAGTACACTTTCCTATACTACTAGTATATTTCCTATGTTGTTATAAGCTTTCACAACTTTTAATCCTCATCCATATTCCTACATGCTATAATTCCTATGCTGCTTAACTTTATACAGTTTAATTTTTATATTGCATTACTTTATGCAAGATAATTTTCATACTGCTTAACTTTATCAATATAACTTCTATACTACTTAACATTAGCAGTATAATTCTTATATTGCATTATTATAATATTGTAGAATTTTTATACTATATAATTTTTATATTTTCATATAGTATTATTTTTTCTCTTTTATAGTATTTCCATATTAAATTTGCTGCAATATCTTATAAAACAATTAAGCTTTCTAACTTATTTTAATATCATTCCATTCTTATTTGTCACTATAGCATGCTTTTTAATCTTAAAAATCCTATATTTTTAATCTTAAAAATCTTATTTTTACTTTTATAGAATTTATCATAAAAATTAGATTAAAACAATAATCTTCGTGACATCAAAATTGCTGCTTAAATTCTTAATAAATTTTTAGCACAAAATTTAGCTCACAAAATTCATGTCACAACCCAAAACCAAAGGGTAGTGGCTTAAATGAAAGAAATATTTTTAAAGATCTAAAAGGTTAAAATACTTAGAAACTATAGTAGGGCCCGTAAAATTTATAAAAATTCATTCAAATATGCTCCGAAGACTTTAATGCTAAATTAAAAGAAATAAAATACAAATAGAAAATTTAAAATGAAAATGTACAAAATTTAAATGTATTTATTAAATAAGTGAAAAAAACAGCTATGCACCTTTAGTCAAAATAAATAAAAATAAAAAAAAATTCAAAGAACAATTTATACAAGGTTTATAAATAACCAATTATCTACCGGGAGTGTTCATTCCATATATCATTGATGCACTAAGAAAATTGAAGGGAAAATAACAAGCATACAACGAGGGGCATCCACGAAATCCACAACACCAAGGATCAATTGACTAACCTGAAAAAGAAAGTAGGGGAAGGATGAGCATACAACACCTAGTAGGAAATTTATTACTCGCCTCTCAGTTTTTCTTTACTATTATTATTACATATGATTATTATATAGTTAATAACAAAATTTTTCATAACAATGCAAAAATTTACTGATTTCTTACTTTATCAAGCAAATCTATAATTCTAACATCTGTAATTTGTCACTCAAATTCTTCACACATGTTCCAGGTTGTTAGTGAAAGAAAGAAAAGAAAGAATAATTTATAATATTCTGTTGTACCCCAAATGAACACCCCGTGTCCAATGTGCCTCGAAAGGGCACCCATAAGATAGGCCATATAGCATAAATAGTACAATCAATATGAAATTTTTGTTCTACCCAACAAATGAGCACACTATAGGATATAACTTCAATAAACACTTTGGATAGCCTTACAAATTGGCCGACGGTGTTGCGTAAGATCATAGCAAGCATAGGATCAAGTTATAAGTAGTCTAACTACTAGAATCCATCCTAAATCATTCTACCCACGTTAGTCGGTTTTTAACAAAATTTCTGCAACATAACAGCTATTTTTCGACTAAACCAAAATTTTAAACTTGCAAGAAAATGATTCACAATTATATTGTGATGAGCCATAACTTCAAGACACACCACCTAGAGCAATTGTATTATATCACGTATCTAGATTTTACCACATATCATCTACCGTATAATCCACCTCAATCAAATCATAAAAAAAAATCCACTTTTAAGGCCAAACTTATATATCATATTATTGTTACTAATCTTAGATCAATATAAACATTTAATTATTTGTTATATGAATAACCACCAGCTCAAAATCAAAATGTATGTGAGGCTAATTTAATAATCTTTTTACGGTAATAATAATAACAACAACATGCACAAAAACAACAATGACAATAATAATAATAATAATAATAACAATAACAACAATAACAACAATAACAATAATGATGGCAATAGCACTACTAATAAAAACAATAATAGTAATAGTAATAGTAATAACAACAACAACAACATCAACATATCATTAACCAAACCAATAACAATAGCTATGACAGAGACAACAGTAAAAATAATAATAACGAGAACAATAATAATTATATATTTTAATAAACTACATATATTAAAAAATCCATATAAATTAATTTCAAATTTTGAATTTATTTGCTAATTAAATAAAAATACCACAAAAGACAAGTAATTGAGTTCCACCGACTTAGTCAATGACATTTTGTAGCAAAATGATTTGGAATGCATCATCCGTCGAAATTTTGAATCACCAACTTGGCCTTCAGAATTTCGTCTTGCAAATCTGATACCATGAACGCATCTAGTGTAACACCCGCCAAATTTTCATGTAACGGATTATGTCATATTAATAACGACGTTAAGTGTTATATTTATCTTATGTGTATGATATATGATTAATGGTGCTAATCATTTTATTTTAAGTGTTATGGCAGGTGACGCTCACGTGGAATTGATGTGCTCAAGTGTTCATGTTATTAATGTTATATGTTTAATCATTCTAAAGTTAGTTTTCCAAAGCAGAGCTCAGGTCGCTAGAATATGATGAAAATCTGACAACGAGAGGCAGCGGGGGTCTAGATTTTTTGGCTTCTATTCGGCCGAAGAGGGGCTAGGTCTTATTCTCCTCAAAGAGAGGAATCCAACGGTGAAAACCAGCTGACGAAACAAGGCCGGATGGCCCCTCAATTACATGGAGAAGTTTGAGACCTCAAACTTCTCACAGCTCTCCACAGCGGCAGGCAATGAGTGGCGAGGTGGCCAGTTGACAACTGGTCTCTAAGCGGCAGCACTTATAGGGGGATAGAGCATGTAGGTAGTGGCGGCCTTGGGTGGACTGGCGGAAGAGGCCAGTGGCGCACGATGAAGAAAGAAGAGGGAAGGAAACGAAAGAGGAAAAGAAAAGAAAAAGAAAAAAAAAAGAAAGAAAGAGAGTCAAGGGATGGTGTTCATGTGGAGAAGGATGCCTAATTTATTCAGGTCCTCATTTCATTTCTCATTTGTCTTTTTTTAAGTTTCTAACTCTATAATTTTTCAAAAATTCCAAAATGGCCCTAAAATTTTGAAACCTTTTTCACTTAAAAACATAGGTTTTACAACCTACCCACCTAAAAAAAAAATTTTGTCCTTAAAATTTGCAAAGTTCAACTTCAGTTTGAAACTAAACATGGTACTCCACATGCAATAGAACTCTAGTTTTAAGGAAGCATAAAATAAGATGACCTACTATAAGGCCAGAAGAATAATTTGAAAATTTCGGTGTTGTAAAAAGCTCTTTAGATGCATATGGATTTAATTTTAAAATAGGGGGAGATCATGAACAATCTCTATACCATCCAAAAATCTAACTTTCTCACATAATAAGGTAACCGTCAATCAATAGACATCAAGCAACCAAAATAAATAAGCAAGACCCTTAATAATTGTCAATCTCCTTTGCATTTTAGTTTCACCATATTGAGTACACATAACCACCAAGAGAACATACTATGTCATTTTACACTATTTTCCATTTGTTCTAAATCTCTTAAAGTAATCCTCAAGATATCAGAGCCTTAGGCTTCAAGGAACCTTGCTACGTTTAGAAAGTTTCTAAGCCAAACCTCATATGCACACAACCTAGGCCACAAAGTCGTAAATGAGGTAAAACCAAGCGCAAAAAGTCACAATTTATAGGTTTAAAAGGTTTTAGGATCGGTTTGGATGTAGACATCGTCTATCAAAAAGTAGCAGTCTTAGTTCTTAGTTTTACAAATTCATGAAAAATGCAACTTGTACAGAGATACCATAGAACATTCTACCCTCCTACAAAAATCACAAAGTTAATGTCTAATTGAAGCTAACTCCATGATCTTCCCAATGAGCTATCATATGCTTAACTGCAACTCCATTAAAGTCTCTCTTTTTTTTTTGGTGCAATAAATATGCCTAATTGACTAGTTTTAAAGCACATAACTTAGGCTACAATTATCCGATTGAGACAATCTTGAGGCTATGGGAAGCTTAGGATGTTTATTCTAATATTCCATAGTTGTCAAGGCCATAAACTAAGTGAAGATATATAGTCTTACACTTTTTCTCAAGGCAGCCATTGTGTTACTTTCTCCAATTCCTTGTTTTAATAATTCCCATAAAACTATGCATTGTCATAAAAGAAGAGACCTTAGACTTAGAAATCAAACCTCAAAATAAAAGGACATGCATGTATATCAAATTAGCTCATATCTTGAAAACTCCAGACAAAATAAAGATATGCTTAAAAAGAATCTAAAGCTTACTCCAAACCTAAACTCCAAAGTAAGTTTAAGAGGTTATAAATGCAAGAAATAATAAGCTATTGAAATGGCAACATGCCAAGACCATCCACAATTGTTAGCACAAGGGCTTGAAAAGAAATGGAAGAAAGTAAAAATGAGGATAAAGAATAGAACCTTTACACTAGTGATCCAAAAGGGAGAATAATAAGAGACAAAATTGGCTCTTTAAATAAATTTACACAAAAGCAATAAAAGAAGAGCAATTTCTTTCAAATCTCAAAATCATAAACAAGAGAAAAACATAAGCTTTTGAATAGAAATCATAACACAAATCATGCAAAGAAAATATTCAAAGAGGATGCTAATTAAAAGACAATTTTACAAAAAAAAATTAATACGAGCTCATTACTTGAATGAGCCTTATTCTAGGAAAATCCTCACCTAAACTCTTTATCAAACACCTTTTTATATATGAAAATCCTCAAATTATACAATCCACATTAACATATAGTGCTTAAATCCATAACCTCAGTCAAAGTCCATTCTAACATGTCACTAGAACGACTTACTAAAAGCCCCACAATTGCATAATCAAATGCCCAAGCAAGCCAGATAAATAATGTCCAAATCAGATTGAAAATGTTTTAGGAAGACCATATTATCGTCACCTAGTTAAAGTAGATATATTATGCAATCTTCTATAAGCATATGCCCCACCACATGAGAGCTCACCTTATTCAAAAGATCCGAAGCTTAGAACGAATAACATAAAAAAAAAAAAAAACTAAATAACACTTATTGATTGTCTAAGAAACTTTCTGATCCAAAATAACAAAGCAGCCATAATATACTTACTAATAATCTGACAACTTGTAACAGAGGAACAATCTAAAAAGGAATAAAACAAATCTCAACTGTAATCCTCCAAACTAAAGTGATATCCCCAAAGCAAACCAATAACACAACTACCTACATTACATTGAGGCCTAAAATTAAAGATATTAAAAACTTCACTCTATATTCAACGCTTAAACTAAAACAAATCCCCTACATTGATCTTCCGGTTGAAAACTAAGATCTAATTAGTCCTCAGTACTCATTCCTTGATTTCATAATCACCACGCTATGATTATACATATAAACTTTTCTCACTTGTCTTTCCATAACCCGATCCAAACCAACTCATCCAAAAAACCTATAGACCCACAAAGTGAAAGACTTAGTAAGGAAATTCTAATCATGTATCTTTTGAACCCAATAACATCATACAAACCTACCAAATCTAAAAAAACCAAATCATTAGTAACAGGCCAATTCAATAATTTCGTCAAAGTCATCAAGCCACTCATGTTCATTCATTCCAAATAAAACTAAAATCTTCAGGTTTTTATAATTATTCCAAGGAATAATTTCAAAATTCCTAACTAGCACCAAGATTTCCCTTGACGCTTGTGTCATCCAATAATATCCATATACCTAATACTTCTCTAGTCCCAAAAGCCAAAGGTTCAAACTTTCATTCATTAAAAGACTAAAAGATATATAACATCAAAACCTTGATTGTCAATTAAAGATTAAAAGATAGGCCTTTGGAGCATAAATTTCAAAAACACCATTATTATCATCTTTCCCAAAATAAAGTGTTTTGTACCAATCAAAGGCTCTCAGCTACCTATTTCGAGTTGTATGACATAAAAAAGCTGATGATTAAATCAAACAAAATTCAAGATTGCAAATAGATGGGGAACAATGAAAACTATAATCCCTAAACTCATGTATGAATAAAACCCAAATAAATCAAAAGAATCAAGGTGGATAAAATTACCACCTAACTTGTCATTTATCAATGAAACAATTGATATAAAGACGCATAAAGGAAACGCAATAAGCAAGAAATAAAATTTGCAACAAACTTCATTCAAATATATACTTGGAAGAAGTGTTAAGAGAAGCCTTTTTAAATTTAGTGAC
>CAMOHE010047658.1:0-13962 GCA_946598075.1 Artocarpus hirsutus
TGAAGATTGCCATCACTCACAAAATTCGACAAGCTCCGGCTAGGTAAACTTTGAACTGGAAAAAGAGGCACCAAAGAACTCCTAAATAAATTAGAAGCCCAGTCAACGTTAATTGACGTCTCAAGAGACGTTATAATCACTGGAAGAGTTAGATGTGCTTATTAGACATATATATATATATATATATATATATCTTAAGGAGTAAAAATATGATATGTTTTTAGAGATATTTTTATCAATAAAGAATTAATTTATTATGTAAATATTAAATCTTGTCCTCTTTACGTTTATATTTGTTGAATGTATGATAAGTAAACAAAAGCCTAAGACTGTCGGTCCAAACCTTTAAGAATTGGGCATATGATGGACAGATTATACGGAAGCCATGATTCTTAAGGTAACAATCTAAATCACAAAATCTGCAATCGAGAGAATAAAGTTGGGTGCTTTATTCATGCAAAGATTGTTATGTTGTCTATATCATTGACGGGAGATGGTTTGTCTTGGTCATCGGAGGAGGACTGTACGAATAGAAACATGGGTGCATTGTCATGCGTGACGATGCATTAGATCGGGACATAAAGTGAATTAATTTGGATTAATAATTCTATCTCGGCAAATTGATTCACTTTAGACAATCATTTGTATTGTATCTTAATCCTGAGATGAATAGTGAGCCTATTGTCTTGACTTATGTCTTTTAATGTACCAAAGGGTAATATCCACATTTTGTGTTGATACGTATGTCGGTACGTTGGAGGCATGACTCTTAATAGCATAAACCTGTTATTCATAAATATGAAATCCATAGCTCTTCTTCAGAAGTAGTTAATATCCTCTTATATGCGTTATCTTGTAATTAAAAAACTGGAGCGCTCAACCATTTGGATACATAGGTGTAATCAAATAGAATACTATCTTTGGATGGTAAGTTTTTCGATAGTAAGATAATGGAACATAAGATAAAAATAATAGGGAAGGTAAGACAAAATTTATCCTTAAGCAGATTATGGATAATCCTATAAGGATATAATATATTATGATATATCATGGAGACTTAGCTATACGGGCTTTGTAATTCTATATAGTTCGAGAGTGCAGCTCTAAACTTTTAGTGGAGTAGTGTTAGAGTTTATAATTATGAAATGTATATCTAGGATATTGGGTTTCATAATTACCAAGAGCTTGAACTATATAGGCCCATCAGGTCCCTTTTGCTAGCTCATAAAAAATCCTGCAACGATATGATATGTTTTTCCAATTATTGGTGACTTATGTCAAATTATCAGATTGGTTGAAATTTTGATAGGATCAGATAATTCATGTCTACTTATCGGTTGAATTAATTTTGTGAAAATTAATTCAAGATAAACTTCTTGAATTACCGAGATAAGATAATTTATGTTTGTTTATCGATTGGAATAATTTTGAATAAATTAATTCAAGATAAACTTGTTGAATTATCAAGAATATTTATTTTCCTAGAGATTATATAGATATGACTGTTTAAATTAGATAACTTCTTTATTGGGTTAATAAATTAAAACTGAGAGTCTATCCGAAGAATCTCAAGTGAAAAATCAAATATTCACAGGAATCATTTATTGTAAGTTAGGCCAGTCGGTCTTTAGGTTGGCCTACCGATGGTGTAAGTTCAGTAGGCCGATATGTTAGTTCAGCCTACCGAATGAGTGATAAATTGATCACGTGTTTTCATGCAAATTTTATCTGATATTGATTCTGATTCAAATTTTTAAGGTCTTATCTGATAAAGACTGACTCTCGGGCCCAACCTCTGTAAATAGGAGAGTGAGACTCATTGTTATTTAGATCAATTGAGAGATTAAGAGTGAGACTCTGTTGGTGAGACTCTGAAACTCCCTGTGAGCTATTGTTCACACATCACAAACTATAGCTTTGGGTTTTCTTAATTGGTTGGAAAGAGAGTTGCCTGGTGGAAGAGCTATACGAGTGTGCCCATACACACATCGGTCGTGGATAGAGAATAGCAAAGAATACGAGTTGGTTAAGGTCCTTCTATAACGTCCTTTCTCTTCATTGATTGCGGGAGCTTTTTGGGAAACAAGGTTAGTAAGATCTTGTTAATTTATGTATATAGCATGTCAAAATTGTGTTTTGAAAAATACTTTGGTATAAAATTTTTTAAAATTTCACCGTGTACTATTTTTTCAACAATTGATATCATAGCCATAGTTTTTACATAAATTTGCAAGTTTGTGGTCATGTTATACGTATGAATTATGTGATCTTGATCTCTCCTATGCTTGAAATCAATTTTTAGAGAGTTAGCACTCTAGGGTTTCTATATATTTATATGTTGTCATGGATTATATAGTGAATGTTTATTAATTAATTATAGTTGATTAAATTATTATTCAATTATTTATTAATTAATTAATTTATGTCAGTTATGGTTCCTTTGAGGTTAGATTGTGTATTTAGGTTTTTCATGTAATTAGATGGTGGACTATCATCTCCGTCTAAGAATTATTATTTAATTTTAAATTTGTAAGAATCTTGTAATTAAAAAATCATTCGAAGAAGACAGATCTAGAAGATGAATATAACATTCTACAAGTCTTTCTTGAGTTTCTAAAATTCTATGTTTTTGAATTGTTGAAAATAAAGTTGCAAAACTGCATAAAACTGTATTTTCTATCAAAATGTGATTTCTGCTCTGCTGGCATGCCGAACCCTCCAGTTCGGCAGGCCGATGGTCATAGTTCGGCATGTCAGACATGAGGTTTGGTAGGCCATCCGTAGAGCAGAAATCTAGTGGCTCTGGCGACAAGTTGAACCTTTTAGTTTGGTAGGCCAATCTGTCATGATCGACAAGCCAACCTAAAAAGATTGGCAGGCCAGAGCTGACAAAGAGATGTGATTTTTTAGGAAAAGGTGCATTTTCGGTGTAGTTTTGATTTTGTAATTGGGACAATTCTGAGAAACATTAAATTTGGATATGACCGAAAATATAGAGTATTCGATCTATACAGGATTGAAGACTTGAAGATGGAAGTTACATGAAGAATGATACAATTTGAAGATTTAAGGATGTAGAATCGATAATATGTCTTGATTTTTCTCTTGTAATCTTTATTTTCTTTTCTCTAGGGTGGAATCATAATATTATGGTTATTTATTATTTTGCTTATGGCTTTGCATGATGGCTTTGTTTGTCTGCGTTATAATAGGATTTGCCATGTATATTGATAACATGTCATATATAATAGAGAGTGTCGTTTATTAAAAGTTGTTCATCTGTGTTTATAAAATAAAACCTTGATTTCAAAAGATTGAGTGGGAGAAGGTTTTTGAAGAGAGGACCTACGACCTCCATCATTGGTCTATAGGTGGCACATGATGGTTCCGACCCCTAGGAAGAGACTTGATCATGTATTAGGTTGGATTTTCGAGTGGATAAGGCATTTTAGCATAATTTATGGTTGCATACCCCTAGATTGTAAATATAAATCATAGATAAAATATTAAAACGTTGGTTATACACTCATGTTAATTTTATAATTAACCTCCCCTAGTAGCTCTGTTAATAAAATTAATGGCCAAAGAAACGATTATTAATATATGCTAGATCATACGGATCCTAGATGGCATATATTAATCAGGAAGGGATCCGTGTTCCTAATTGAATTTGGCAAGGCTAGCCTAGGAGCTTGTTGAATTCTGAGTTGGGAATTATCATTGTAAGGTTGTGATATTTTCAAGGTTTTGACACATAAACACATTTGTATGCTATACATGCTTGTGTCATCTTACTAAATTATTATAATATGTTTGCTTATGTTTGGTATATAATTCTTTTTGCTTATGTTTGGTATATGATTCTTTATTGTAGATTAAAAATGCCTAAATACGCTTTATCCTCGATACTTGACAAAAACCAATTAACCGAAGAGAATTATAATGATTGGAAATAGAACCTGAACATCATCCTTGTTAGACGTGTATGCCCTAATAAGCAAAAATGTAATATGTTTTTTGAGATATTTTAATCAATAAAGAATTTATTTATTATTTATATACCAAATCTTGTCCTCTTTACATTCATATTTGTTGAATGTATGTTAAACAAACAATAGTCTGAGACTGTTAATCTAAATCTTTAAGAATTGGGCATATAATGGACAGATTATGCGGAGGACACGATTCTTAAGGTGACGATTTAAATCATAAGATCCGCAATCGAGGGAATAAAGTTGGGCACTTTATTCATATAAAGATTGTCGTGTTGTCTATATCCCTATTGGGAGATGGTTTGTCTTGACTATTGAAGGTGGACTCTGTGAATAAAAATATTGGCACATTGTCATAGGTAATGATGTATTGGATCGGGACATAAAGTGAATTGATTTGGATTAATAATTCTATCTCGGCAAATTTATTCACTTTAGACAATCGTTTGTATTGTATCTTAATCCTAAGATGAATAGTGGACCCATTGTCTTGACTTGTATCTTTTGATGCACCAAATGGTGACACCCACATTTTAATAGTGGTATGCATACCAGTACGTTGGAGGCATGACTCTTGATTGCGTAGACCTATTATTCATAGATATGAAATCCATAGCTCCTCTTTAAGAGTAGTGATATCTTCTTATATACGTTATCCTATACTTGAAAAACTGAAGCACTCAACCATTTAGATACATAGGTGTAACCAAATGGTATACTGTCTTTGGATGATAAGTTTTCTGATGGTGAGATAATGGAACGTAAGATAAAAATAATTAGGAAGGTAAGACAGAACTTGTCCTTAAGCCGATTATAGATAATCCCATGGGGATACGATACACTATGATATGTCATAGAGACTTAGCTATATGGGCTTAGTAATTCTATATAGTTCGAGAATGCAGCTCCAAGCTTTTAGTGGAGTAGCGTTGGAGTTGATAATTATGAAATGTATATCTAGGATATTGGGTTTCATAATTATCAGAAGCTTGAACTATATAGGTCAATTTGGTCCTTTTTGCTAGCTCATAAAATCTTATAACGATATGGCGTGTTTTTCTAATAATTGTGACTTATGTTAGATTTATTATATTGGTTGAAATTCAAAAGAATCAAATAATTCTTGTCTGTTTATCTTGAATTAATTTTGTCTCTGTTTATCGGTTGAATTAGTTTTATAACAAAATTAATTCAAGATAAACTTGTTGAATTATTGGGATTGGATAATTCTTGTCTGTTTATCAATTGATTTAATTTTGGATAAATTAAATCAAGATAAACTTGTAAAATTATTAGGAATTTATTTATTTTCCTAGAGATTATCTAGATAAAATTGTTTTAATTAGATAACTTCTCTATTGAGTTATTTGAATTAAAACTGAGGCTTTATCCTATAAAATCTCAGGTGAAAAATAAATGATTCGCTAAGATTTTTATTGACAGTGCGGCATCCTGATTCTTAGGTTCGGCCTATCGATGGGGTAAGTTCAGTGTGCCAATTAGGCAGATCGGCATACCGATTGCGCGATAAAAAGATCACATGTTTTCATGTGGATTTTATCAAATATTGATATAAATTTGATTCTGATTTGAACTTTGAGGCATTATCTGATAAGGACTGACTCATGAACCCAACCTCTATAAAAAGGGAGTGAGTTCCACTATTATAAAAGATCAGTTGAGAGATTAAGAGTGAAACTCTGATGGTAAGATTTTGCAACTCTCTGAGAGCTTTTGTTCACAAATCAAGAACATTAGCTTTAGGTTCTCTCAATTGGTTGGAAGGAGAGTCACTTGGTGGAAGAGATGTACGTGTGAGCTCACACTCACTTCGATCGTGGATAAAGAATAGCAAAGAAGACCAGTTAGTTGAGGCCTTCTACAGCGTTACTTCTCTTCATGGATTACAGAAGTTCTTTAGCATTCAAAGGTTAGTAAGATTTGGTTAATTTATGCATATTTTGTGTCAATCTTGTGTTTTGAAAAATACTCTGATATTTAAAAATTTTAAAATTCTATTGCGTACTATTTTTCCAACAGTCCTGTCCTTTAAGAAACTAAATTTTGTGCTGACAACTCTGTGTCCTCCTGAGCCTATGAGAGATTCCACTAATGAGCAAATCTAAGCGTATGACCTTTGGAAAGATGCTAATGATCAGGCCTGCAACTATGTTATGGCCAGCATGAATAACGTGTTACAGGCTCAACATGAGGATTATGAGATTGCTAGGCAGATCTTGGATAATCTGAAAGACATGTTTGGAGGCCAGGCCTTAACAAAGGGGCAAGGGGCACTTCGAAACTCTTGAACTACAAGTAGAGGCTGGGGATGTCTGTAAAGGAGCATATGATGTTAGTCATGGGTTACCTTATTGAGGCTTAGACCAATAGAGCTGACATCGATGTTGAAACTTGGATGACTATGGTCTTTAAGACTTTGTCTAAAGAATTTATCTCATTTAGAGCTACTTTTAATTTAAGCAATAGACGGGATATGACCTTAACAAAGTTGATGGAATAGTTACAGGAGTTCGAACTGTTGATCATGGCGTCTCTTGCTGGTGCTAAGGCCAACTTGGTGGCTGCCTTTGGTTCCAATCCTAACCCAGGGAATGGAAAGAAGTAATGGGCCAAGAATAAGAAGTCTTCTATTCCTATAAACAGCAAGAACAAGAAAAAGAAAAAGAAGAAGAACTCGAATAAATTAAAGTGATTCTTCTACAAGAAGGTCGGGCACATCAAGAAGAATTGCAAGGACTTCATTTCCCAATGAGGTAGATGTGATCTTCTGTATTTAGAAACTTGTTTGGCTGAGGAATCTAGTGACACTTGGGTCATAGATTCCAGAACAACTAATCATGTTTGTATTTCTTTATAGGGGTTCAAAGAAACGAGAAGTTTGCTTTATGAAGACTTCGCATTTAGGATGGGCGTTGGATCCTTGGCCTTAGCTGAAACAGTGGGAGACGTCCATCTTTATTTTGATAATTATAGGATTTTAATTTTATGAGATTGTTTTTTTGTTCTTAAATTTAAAAAAATTTAATTTATGTAGTTTGTTTATTTAAAGACTCCTATTTGGTTTCTTTTAGTAATAAGTGGTGATTCGTAAAAACAAATCTTTTATTTGTTATGGATGGAAGCAAAATAATCTATATTTTATTGAACCTAAAATGGATTTACTACTTAATGATGAGATAAATGATAATAACTCTAAACGACTTAAAACTTCTCACTCTAATAAGACTTATCTTTGGCATTTGCGACTTGGTCATATTAACTTGAATAGGATTCAAAGGTTGGTAAGGGATGGACCTTTAAGTCACTTAAAGGTAGAATCTATACCACAATGTGAATCTTGTTTGGAGGGTAAAATGATCAAAAGACGATTTGGGTCTAAGGGCAATAGGGCCGAAGGGGCTTTGAAACTTGTGCATAGTGATGTTTATGGACCTATAAACATCAAGGCATGAGGCGAGTATGAGTCCTTCGTCACTTTTATTGATGATTACTCAAGGTATGGGTATGGGTACCTAATGCACCACAAAAGCGAAACTTATGACAAGTTCAGGGAGTTTTAAGCTGAAGTGGAAAAGCAATTAGGTAGACCCATAAAGGTACTCTGATCCGATCGAGGTGGTGAATACCTTTCTGATGAGTTCTTGGAACACTTATTAGAGAATGGGATTTTATCCCACTTGACCGCGCCAAGCACTTCGCAGCAAAATGGTGTCACTGAGAGAAGGAATAGGACTTTGTTGCACATGGTTAGGTCCATGATGAGTTATTCATAATTGCCTTTGTCCTTTTGAGGATATGCACTATAAACCGCATGTTATCTTTTGAAAAACATGCCTTTAAAATCGGTTCTTAAAACTTCTCACGAGTTGTGGATAGGGAAAAGGACATCCTTAAGCCATATTCACATATGGGGATGTCTGGCTCATGTCATGTTTAAGGATGTGAATAAGTTGGAAGCACGTTTGAAAGTTTACGTGTTTGTAGGATATTCAAAAGAGACTAAAGAGGGTTATTTCTATAACCCAAAGGAAAATAAAGTCATGGTTTCAACTAATGCAACATTCCTTGAGGAAAGTTACATGAATGACTTTAAGCCTCGAAGCAAAGTGGTGTTGAGGAGTGATTCGATCACTCCAGGGGTAAACTGTTCCAATCAATATAGAAAAACCAAATAAACCCAAACAACAACCTAAGGGGCTTCGGCGTAGTGGGAAGATCTGGTGTCAACCCAAGAAGTACATGTTTAATGGTGAGGCCTACTTGCTGAACCGGATGAATATGACAGGGATCCTTACACTTATGCAGAGGTTATGGAGGATGTTGATTTGAAACTCTGGATAGATGCCATGAACATAGAGATGAAGTCTATGGAGACTAATTAGGTCTGAGAGCTTGTGAATCTTCTTGAAGGGGTAAAACCTATAGGGTGTAAGTGGATCTACAAGAGGAAAAGAGGAGTGGATGGAAAAGTCAAAACCTTTAAGGCTAGACTAGTAGCTAAGGGATGCATGCAAAAGGAAGGAATTGATTACAAAGAAACATTTTTGCTTGTAGCCATGCTATGGAAAACCAGATGTGTTCAAGGTCAAGGGTTAGGAGGGTAACGTTTGTATGTTGCTAAAGTCAGTATATGGACTTAAGCAGACTTCCCATTCTTGGAATAAAAGATTTGATCAAGTGATCAAGACTTATAGGTTCGCTCAAAATATGGACGAACCATGTGTGATGGGAAGGTGGTTTTTCTACTCCTCTATGTAGATGACATTCTGCTAATTGGCAATGATATTAGGACATTGTCATCGGTCAAATTATGGTTGACCAAATAGTTTGACATGAAGGATTGTGTGAGGCTAATTTTGTTCTAGGTATCCAGATCTTTTGAGATAGGAAGAGCAAAATGATAGATTTGTTCTAGGCTGGCTACATAGATAAGATTCTCAAGAAGTTTGCAATGCAAGATTTCAAGAAAGGTGGGTAACCATGTAGGTCTAGAATTACTCCTTTTAAGAGACTCTCCAAAGTCTAATGAACAAAGAGCATACATGAAGATTGTGCCTTCTACTTCGGCAGTGGATAGCCTTATGTATGTCATGCTTTGCACATGATCGGATATTTGTTATGCAGTCAGGATTGTAAGTTGATTTCAAGCAAATTCGAGACTGAACTATTGGGTTGCAGTCAAGCATATTTTCAAGTACTTGAAAATGACTCGATGGTATATGCTTGTGTATTCAGGTGAAGACTTAACTCCTCTAGGATACACTGACTCGGATTTCCAATCCCATCTAGATTTGAGGAGATCAACTTCTAGTTTTGTGTTTACTCTAGGCGATGGTGCCATCAGTTGGAGGAGTGTGAAGTAAGATTGCACTTTAGATTCAACGATGGAGGCTGAGTATGTGGCGGCTAGTGTTGCTAAGAAAGAAGTAGTGTGGCTCCACAAGTTCCTTAGGGATCTTGAGGTAGTTCCTGTTATGGATAAGGTGGAATCACTTTCTATAATAATAATGAGGTGGTAGCTAATGTTAAGGAACCGAGATTTCACAAGAAGAGTAAGCTTATTGATAGGAAGTATCATGTGATAAAGTACTTCGTAGAAAGCAAGCATGTCACTGTGTGCAAAATCATGTCAGAGAACAATTTAGCAGATCCATTTACAAAGACACTTGCTAGGAGAGTCTTTGAGAAGCATGTGGAAGCTATGAGGATGCGAGATTTGTCATATTTACTCACTTAGTGCAAGTGGAAGATTATTAGACATATATGTCCTAAGGAGTAAAAATATAATATGTTTTTGAAGACGTTTTTATTAATAAGGAACTGATTTATTATTTAAATACCAAATCTTGTCGTCTTTACGTTCATATTTGTTGAATGTATGATAAATAAACAAAAGTCTAAGACTGTCGGTCTAAACCTTTAAGAATTGAGCATATGATGGACAGATTATGCGGAAGACATGATTCTTAAGGTGACGGCCTAAATCACAAGATCCGCAATCGAGGGAATAAAGTTGGGTGCTTTATTTATGTAAAGATTGTTATGTTATTTATATCCCTGATAGGAGATAGTTTGTCTTGGCCATCGAAGGAGGACTCTGCGAATAAAAACATTGGTGCATTGTCATACGTGACGATACATTAGATCGGGACATAAAATGAATCGATTTGGATTAATAATTTTGTCTCAGCAAATCGATTCACTTTAGACAATCATTTGTATTGTATCTTAATCCTGAGATGAATAGTGAGCCTATTGTCTTGACTTATGTCTTTTAATGTACCAAAGGGTGACATCCACATTTTATGTTGATACGCATGTCGATACGTTGGAGGCATGGCTCTTGATAGCACAGACCTGTTATTCATAGATATGAAATCTATAGCTCCTCTTTAGAAGTATTTGATATCCTCTTATATGCGTTATCCTGTAATTGAAAAACTGGAGCGTTCAACCATTTGAATACGTAGGTGTAACAAAATAGAATACTGTATTTGGATGGTAAGTTTTTCAATAGTGAGATAATGGAACATAGGAGAAAAATAATTAAGAAGGTAAGACAGAATTTATCCTTAAGCCGATTATGGATAATCCTATAGGGATATGATACATTATGATATGTCATGGAGACTTAGCTATACGGGCTTTGTAATTTTATATAATTCGAGAGTGCAGCTCTAAGCTTTTAGTAAAGTAGCGCTAGAGTTTATAATTATGAAATGTATATCTAGGATATTAGGTTTCATAATTATCAGGAGCTTGAACTATATAGGCCTATCAGGTCCACTTTGTTAGCTCATAAAAAATTCTACAATGATATGGTGTACTTTTTCAATTATTGGTGACTTGTGTCAAATTATCAGATTGATTGAAAATTTGATAGGATCAGATAATTCATGTCTACTTATCGGTTAAATTTATTTTGTGAAAATTAATTTAAGATAAACTTGTTAAATTATCGAGATCAGATAATTCATATTTGTTTATTGGTTGGGTTAATTTTGAATAAATGAATTCAAGATAAACTTGTTGAATTATTAGGAATATTTATTTTTCTAGAGATTATCTAAAATGATTGTTTTAATCAGATAACTTTTCTATTGGGTTATTTGAATTAAAACTGAGAATCTATCCCAAAAATCTTGTGTGGGAAATAAAAGATACACAAAGATCATTTATCGTAAGTTCGGTAGACCGGTCTTTAGGTTCTGCCTATCGATGGAGTAAGTTCGGCAAGCTGATCTACCAATTTAGCCTGCCGACTGAGCATTAAATAGATTACATGTTTCACACGGATTTCATTTGATATTGATTCTGATTTGAATTTTTGAGGTCTTAACTGATAAGGACCAACCCTTGAGCCCAAATTTATAAATAGGAAAGTGAAACTCATTGTTATTTAGATCAATTGAGAGATTAAAAGTGAGACTCTGAAACTCCTCGTGAGCTATTGTTCACACATCATGAGCTATAGCTTTAGGTTTTCTCAATTGGTTCGAAGGAGAGTCGCTTGGTGGAAGAGCTATACGAGTGTGCCCACGCACACACCAATCGGGGATAGAGAATAGCAAAAATGGTCAATGGGTTGAGGTTCTTCTATAGCATCCTTTCTCTTCATTGATTGTAGGAGCTTTTTGAGAAACCATGTTAGTAAGATCTGGTTAATTTATTTATATAACATATCAAACTTGTGTTTTGAAAAATATTTTGATATAAAAATTTTTAAAATTCTACTGTTAAAAGGCGTAGAAGTCCCGAGAAAAATGAGAGGCTGTGGAAGAATCGGAGGAATTTGATTTTGTAGCTCCAATGTAATTAGGTTAGATGAAGAAGAAATAGGAAAAGGTTTAGAACATAAAATTTAATTCTAACTGCTTTTTGGTTGCCAGAAAGGGGGAAAGAGAGCCAGGAGGAACAATGTGAGAAATATGGCCAAAGCCAGTATTGAGAACAAGAATGGAAGCTACCTTAGCACCGGCGTTGGCATTAGTTCTTCTGACATCACTGACAGGATTAATATCGCTAGTCACACCTTGGACACAGAAAAGTCATTAAACTTTGAAGTGTTACTAATCTAAATTTCATTGTTTCCCTTTCAAATTCCAAAATTTCCTTTTGGACTTTCTCTGGCAATTTTCTCACATAAATCTTCTTGTTTCTCCCTTTTCAAACTTTCTTTATTCTTTTTCATGTAGAATGTCTTTTGCGATGGATTCGAGCCCTTTTTCTTGCATTCTTTCTTTTGGAACCTCAATAGCTTCTAAACTTAGACTCTCCTTTTTGCTTTAGAAAGGGTATCCTGAAGAGTAGCCTCTTTCATATGTCAAAAGCAACATTCAAAAGTAGAGCCAGATGTTTGAATCCCGTTATTGGCCGAATTATCCTTCTGCTTGGGAAATTTAACTTTAGAAATTGAGCTATAAGTATTCACACTAGAGTACAGTTTCTTGATCAGAAGAAGAGATAGGGTTAGATACCATCCTGGCTTGCACTTTTCCAAAACCAGCTTTAGAAGATGTGCTTCCTCGGGAAGTTTTGGAAGAGGAAGCTGGGACGACAGATTTCTTAATAATGATTTTTGGCCCCTTTTGGCCCTGAAGTAAGACAGGGACCGAGTCATCACTCATTTGAAGGATGATAATCTGAGTAGAAAAGGTCTTTTCTTTTTCCCCCATGGCTTTGAAAATCTGAAGCACACCAACCTAAAAACTCATTCTTGTGGATGAAAGCGATAGAAAAGTCAGAAAGATGGGTAGGGGTGATCGATTGTAGAACCTAAAACCTTTTAGGGCGAATTACACACCTTAAATCAGTAAGATTGGATTCCAACAAAGACTTAATAATTGAAACCCTATCTTAAATTGGCACGATGAAGTGACATGGAATCTAGACACCAATAAAACACAAACTATTAAAGATAAAAAGAATAGAAAAAAGGCGCTCACGGAATATCATGCATAGAAAATCCAAGTCACAAACTTGAAAAGTTTTCAATATGAGCAATAGTTGGGATGTTTTGGGGAGATGATCTCCATGCTCCATGAAGGAGAAAAACTTTGCTAGTCCAACTTTTCTCTGTGGAAGTTAAACCAGCTTGGAAAAGAGGATAAGGGAACCTATTTTTCTTATGACGAGATTGAAGATGGAACGTTCAATCAACATAACTAGAAATCTGAACATTATAGAGAAAGAAGAGATCTTCTAATTCCAAAATAATGCCATGAAGAAGAGAAGTGTCCGCAGCTTTGATCATGCAAATCCCAGTTAGAATCCTAAACGTGCTTAGGTTACATTGATTGGGCTTGAGATTTAGGGTATTAAAAAATTTTTGAAGTAGGGGATGCAGGGGAAGTTGAACCCAACATAGTTGTTTATGGAAGATGACTAAATCCTTTGGGGAAGCAGAGTCTTTTTTAGTTTCAAACTTTAGAACAGAAACTGCCTCAAGAATAATCCTACACACCCTTCAGATTTCCTTAAGAGGGGTGGTGGAAATTTTTGGTGGCATGTTGAATAGGGAAAACAAATTAGAGGGAAAAAGGAAAACAAAGAAGGGAAATCAAGAAATCAAAGGATGAAGCACAAGAAAATCAAGCAAGAATCAAAAAAGAAGGATCCCACTCAGGCAGAGGATTTTCTTGGAAAAGGAAGTTTTTGAGGTAAGAGAATGATAATGAAGAGTATAAAAAGGAAGCAAAAAAGGCGCGATTAGAACCGTTGAATTCAAAATTGGGAAAGTAACTTGTAATGATGATTATGATATAACCAGAAGTAGGAATGAAAAGATTAGACACAACCCAAGGTGAAAACACAAGTTCCCTTGCTCGGATTTCCCAATAAAAAGAGATTACAAGTGTAAAAATCCCACTCAAAAATAAATAAACAAATGTTCAAGTGGGAATGTTCAAGGGGAAGATTTACCATGCAAAATATCTAAGTACAAAAAAAA